>JAWDEX010000005.1:8547200-8567422 GCA_035221805.1 Trichilia hirta | reverse complement strand
TTATCAAACTGCTTACTATTGTTAGTAATGATAATTTTGAGACTTCTAAATTGATACATTAAATTATTTTTTACAAAAATAATGACTTTTGCTTTTATTATGGTTGTTCGGGGATCTGCTTTCACACACTTAGTAAAATAATTGATCGTCACTATAGTGTGTTTTAATTAGGCACAGTTAGTGAATAATGGGCCTATGAGATCTAGTCCTAACTGTGTAAATGATCACGAACTGATTATTAAGGTGAGCTTCTTGGATAATTGATCAATAATTTTATCAAGTTGGCAATCCTAACATTACTTAATTATTTGGATTGCATTCTTCAAGATGGTAAGCCAGTAATACTTCTGTCTCATAATTTTGTATATCATAACTTGCTCACCGTTATAGTTGTCACAGACACCCTAATGAATTCCTTTCAACATTAGGGCAAGGTTCTTAGATATTTGAGGTAAGATTGGCTAAATTCATATCGGTAAAGCACTCTGTTTATTTTTGATTAATTGATTTTTTATATTTTAAGCTGCATTCTTATCTTTCAACAGTCAACAACTTCTTCAGAATCTATTATCTGATAATGTCCATCTAAATTAATTCAATCTGTATGATTAGCACCGAGGTTGAGCGGTGATCTTTAATAATTTTTTTTTATTTTTTTATTTTTTTTTATCGTGGCTATTATAAACAGAAATTTTAAAATTTTTTCGTAAAAGATAAAGACTAATTTTGATAAAGAAGGCCTGCCAAAATCTCCCTTACTTATTTATTTATTTTTTTTTGAGACCGTACAAAATCTTTATTATTGTATTGATTTTCGTTAAATTTTGTGTGAAGGAATGGTAGAAAGACGAAAAGCAATAAAATTTTAAATTCGTATATGATATGAAGATGTGTCCGTACATGTTTATATATTTATGTACATATAAACTTCACTGGCAACTTTTACAGAAACAATCCCAGAAGAATAATGGAGTAAATCCAACATGTGTTCACTAAATATACTAAGCATCTATTATCAATTAGAAACTAAGGATCCTTCCTTATATATTGTAAATAGAATCCTGAAAATTTTACTTAAAAAGGAAAAGAAAAGAAAAATCCTAAATAATATATATTGCAAATAGAATCCTGAAAATTTTACTTAAAAAAAAGAAAAGAAAAGAAAAGAAAAATCCTAAAAAATGTGTCAACAAACTGGTAAAGCCTCTCTAAATCCAATGCTAAAATTTCTACCATGTCCATTCTTCTTACTCAATTCATTGTTTCCTTTTTGCATCATTGCCACAAATTCGTTGTAATCTATTCTTCCATCCTGAGAAAGAAAGGGGAAAAAAAAATGGAAATCAGCAATATAGGTGGTAAGTAAAAGTGGGTATTCATCTAACGCTTTAGCTGCTGCGATTTTAGAATTAAGTAAAAGCGCAACAGTTCTGATGAGTATATACTTACATTATCCTGATCGACTTCTGCAATCAAATCTTCAAGTCTTATGTCCTAAATGCCAAATTCTTTACAGGCTTGTTGAATTTCGTTAGCAGTGATGTAACCACTGCCATCTTTATCAAAACATGAGAATGCTGCAAAAAGATGATCTTCCCTCTCAACTTTATTTAGATGCAACGTTGCTGCTATAAATTCACCGTAATCAATCGTGCCCCTGTTATCAACATCTGAGAAAATTCACAATACAAGTAGCAAATTTTAATAGCTTCATACCCATTAGATTTGAACGATATGTTTGGAACTAAGTCACTGCAGCTTTAAAGCTATAAACTTTAAGTTATCGGTATTGCTTGCGAAGTTGGAGATGGGACTGAAAAGATAATTACAGCTTGAATTAAATCATAGATTTCAGACTCATCAAGATTGGCTCCAAATCTTTTGAGTCCAGCTTTAGGTTCATCAAAAGTTATGTAACCACTATTTCTTTTAAACCAGCAATTTCTTCCTCAGATAGGCTCTCTGCAATCACCAACAAGACATTCATAGAAACTTGATAAGAAGATTCAATTTTTCGCATTCAACAATTTTGCAAAAACAGGGTAAAATAACATTGAACATATATTTGCGAAATTTGATATCCTGGTAGAAGCTTACTGTTAGAGCCATTTGCTTCAGTCTGTTCATCGCAGAAAACTGCTTCAAGTGAGTTAAGACTGCAGGATCAAGAGGCTTGTCTGGAGCATCTCCATCATCCTGAATCCAAGGATGACCCAAAATAATAGGAAACAAAATTTCAGGGCCTAATAGGTCATGCTAAATACTGGCAAGTAGCAACACATTTGGTTGTCCATTGTGGCAACCAAATCAAGTAACTGAAGATAACCTGCATTTTTCAAATACACGAAGTTAAATATTAGAAGAACAAATCTGACTGTATACTGCCATCATTTCTGAAAATGAAGATGATGCAGATATAAGTTATTGAGATAGACATTGACAAATTTTCCTGCATTCCCTCCTCTATATCTACTAGTCCTTAATTGTCTCAAAAACAAAATGGAAAGTAAAATTGTGACTTACACGAAACTTCATGGGCTGTCAACCTCCTTTTGGGGTCTCTAACAAGCACCTTCCTTACTAAATCTTTGGCACTTTCAGAGACAAGAGGCCAGGGATCTAATGTTAAGTCAAAACCACCATGCCGAACCTAATAAAATATAGCATGCTCATTCTCTGTACAACATGGCAATTTAACAGCGGGAGACCAGTCAAATTACAACTGCTAAGAGTTTGACCACATATGAAAGGAAGTGCAAAATTAGAATAATAACCAACTTCGTCAAACAATAGACATGTCAAAATACTTACCACCCCAGAATGGAGGTACCCCAGCTAACAGAATATAAATGATCACCGCAGCGCTCCAAACATCAACTTCTGGACCATAGTGCTTAAGTAGAACTTTAGGAGCGACATAATATGGGCTTCCAACCAGATTGGCAAAAATATCTCCTGAGATTTAGGAAAGGCAAGAATGAAATAGACATACAAGTAATAAAAAAAACAGAATTGCAAAATTTTTGTAGCTTCTATTCAGTAAAGGCAGACAGAAATAGGCACAGGTCACAGAGTAAATCTACAAACATTCTTCAATGCAGGAGAGAACAGATGGTTATAAATTTTTTTCTTAAAGCAAGTATAATGCATTTATACTGCTAGTAAAAATTCTAAAAAATATTTGCTCTGAATCTGTTCTGTGGAAAGTCAAGTAGATGGAAGTTAGAATTTGATGGGCCAAATTTCACAAGTTATTCATTGAAAATACATATTTGCTTATGCTGGAGTGTGGAGACATAATAGAAATATATATGTGCATATATTTCAAATTTAACAATCATTAAATAAAAATAAACTCTCTTGGAAACACATGAAGCAAATTGTTGAAATCTCAGTTCAAATGAACTTCAAATCAGAACATCCAAATTAAAACTGGAGCAAAAATTAAACCCTTCATACACTGTATGAATGTAAAGATCTACGAGCATATAACTTCACTTATTAATCTATTTTATTTTTGATAATGTTATAAATGAACATTTACCTCTCTTCTTGTATAATGCCAAAGGAAGGACTAAGCCTGAGTTTAATAATGACAGGATTCCAGCAACACCATAACAGAAGATCAAAATCAGTAGTCAAAAGTATAATTTTTTGAAATGAAGTCAAAAGAGTAAATGTGATAGCCAAAGCAATGCAAGAACAAACAATAAGATTTCCCAAAGAGAAAAGCACTTCAAACATACCAGGCTTGAAGAATACTGATAATCCAAAGTCCATGGCCTTAAGGCCGAATCCTCCTGCAGATTGACAAAAGAAAATTCTCAGGATTAAGGCCTCGATGCATGACTCCCAAAGAGTGGTAGGTTTCCACAAAATTAATTATTGTTCTAGCTAGTTGAGCTGCCTTTCTTTCTGCATAATGTGCTTTCTTAATGATCCTATCAAACAACTCCCAACCTGCACACAACTCCATCATGACATGAACCACAACAGAATCCTCATAAGCCCCTTTAATTAACAGTGCATTGGAATGCCCATAATCTGAACTTCCCTCGTCGCGCCTTCCACATCTTCTTCTGTGATCAATTTCCTCTTAGCAATGGATTTGCAAGCATACTCTATTCCAGTTCCTTTCCGCATGCAAATAAATGTTGTCCCAAACTGCCCATTTCCAAGTTTACGCCCCAACTTATAGTATTCCTTCAAATATTGCCAACGAAACGGATGTCTCAACTAACCCAATGGCCAAAAATGGATGAAATTGACAAATTCTAAACCAACTAAGCAATTTGAAAACGTAAAATAAGAAATATTCGGATGATCCAAGGGAAAGAAAGAACGGATATTATTAAAGAAAAATTTAAGCCACAAATAGTCTTTGTTTACAGAAAGAGATGGTCTAGCTTTTACTGGGTCCTAAGAAGAGAAAATTGCAGGGATTGTTTACTATGAAAGAGATGATTTAGAGTTTTGATTTTGATTTTACAATTCTGGGATTTGGTTTAGTTTTAGATTTTGGGAGGATTTTGCAATTTCTCTCGGAACAATGTTTTAATAATACTAACGCACGCACGAAGGAGAAAGGGAAATCGAGGGAAACGGAAGAGACCGGTTTTTCTGTTACTTGGAATGCTTCAATTTCCATTTACGAATAATTAATTTTAATTAATAAAAAATGGCGTTTGTTTATGTGTTTGGATAATAACATACAAACCCCTAATTTATACTTATATACAAATAAGGACTCGTTTTATTTATTATATTAAAGGAGTCTACCAAAATATGAGTCTAATTATTCTGTCTTTAATTAAAAATATATATTTTTGAAAAAAAAAATTATGTTAATTCTATATTAATTAGATATTTGCACTTTACATGAGAGTACTTTTACTACTGTTTTGAACGCTTGAAAGATTTTAAAACCCAAGTTATGAATTTTACCTAGGAGATGACATATAACTATTAGTCAAATTTTTGTTGGAATTACGCTAATTATATACCTATCATTTTGTGATGTTTACAATTAATCTTAATAAGAATATTTTAGTTATTTTGACAGAATTTAGTCAATTAGGGACTTATTTAACATAAATGAAAATATTATATCCTTGTTTGTAAAAATATGATTTAACAATGGCTTCTCGTTGATTGATACAATACAATTCCACCTTTTTAGCCGAGGACGGACGGAATGGACGGCCGAGATGTTTTTATGATTTTTGGACAAATTTTTCTACTTTGTCATATTGCTTTTGTTTTGTTTGTGTTGTAGTGATATGGCTTTCTGTATATTCTAGCCGGCTGCTGGCTTGAACCGGAAAAAACTAACAGAAAAAAAGAATGTAATCGGAATACATGACCCTAGTGCCTTTTTGTTATATGGATGAAATAAAATAATAATTAACAATTAATAAAAATAAATTAAAACCACCATTGATATTAAATTACCATCATCATCTTGATAATTTAATTTCCCTCCTATTTTCCCTTTTCCGTGCTCATCTGGTTGCAGCAATCAACTTCACTTCCCAAGTTCAATCTACAACACCGACAAAAAAAATATCTATCATCTACTTCATCACAATCCAGATCAAGTCAGACTTCCTAATTCCAACATCATTTGTAAATGAAGTACATGCACATATACACATATAATACACGCACAGAAGGCTTAACAATCGTGTATCATAAAGCAATTAAGCAAGTTTTCCCTGTTTCACGTGTCCAAGAAGACAGAAATCAAAAAGTTGATAGAAATTTAGGTGTACCATTGAACTACTGATGCACTGTTGCAAAAATGAGTTCACGTACCATTCCACTAGCAAGTTAATTACATGCTATATTCAACGGCAATCCCTCCCCTCATTGATGATGAGGAAGAAGATTGCCTCGTGAAAAATTAAAAGAACCAGTTGATTCCCCCAATGATTTCACGTTCAATTGCTTCAAGATCACCACGTAGTCCAGGAAATTTGAATGGGGCATCAAATGATTTCAAGGCGTAAGACCCTTTAATCATTGTATCTGTAACGTGCTCTTCAGTGGATTCTTTGTTGGATTTTAAAACTTCAGTAGGCCCAATTGAATCGCCAAAATAATTCAGGAAAACCTTGGAGAAAAATTAAATGAAGTAATGGTTCAAGATTAAATTAAATAAATGTTGTCCTTCTCATCTTGCTAAATCATTTACTAAGGGTTAGTTTGGTTTTTGTGTTATGGGATAAAAGCTAATGTCAAATGTCAATGGAAAAATGTGTAAGACGTCCACTTGGTATTACAAACAACTTTTTAGATTTGCTTTCAAAGCACAGTAGAATCACCGCAACACCAAACAGATCCTAACTTCTATCAGCGTGCTGTTCCACTTTAACATTTTGCACCATCAAATATCATTGAACTTGTATCCTTTATCTAAGATAAATCATCTACTTTCATAGTCACCTGTTCTTATGAAAGCACCTTCACATTATCAGTGCATTCCATTATTAGTTGTTCAAAGAAAATAAAACAAATTGTGTCACATGAATCAATTCATCATATATACATATGCATAATACCGAAAAACGTCAACTCAAGCAAGAAATGCCCACTTGCGCAAAACTATTAAATTGTATTTAGAAATCATAAAAATACATAACCGACAGTATAAAACTCTCTCTCCAAAATTTTGTTGAGGCTCGACAACAGATGCATCATAACTTAACACCAAGATTCAATCCCTATCACTATCTTTAACCAAATTTGAAATACGATTACTAATCTCAAAATCTCAAGCTCACCTTGACAGCATTCCACAACTTAAAAAAAAACTTCTGTAACATCATATCAATACCGCCACCTATTACACATTTCTTCTAACCTGCAAATGCACACATTATCAAGAAACAAAAACAAGTCTCTATTTTTAAATGCCTAAACTTCAATGCCAACAATTATAACTACAAAGCACTAGTCATTTCCTAGTCAATATTAGAAAACACGATCTTTTCTAATTTGCATAGCAAAAAGTAAATCAGAACATAAGCATATCAACAACTACGTAGTAAATTGAACAATTTGAACTAAAAAATCTGGCTGTGCAGTAACTCAACTAACTTAAAAGGCAACATATTACCCTCCAGCAGTATCCTATTACAAATTTACGTCTCCAATTTCATATTATTTCTAACTCGATTATTCAATCAAACAGATTTAAAAAAAAAAAAAAATGGAAAAAGAAAAAAAATAAAGCTGCACAAAAGACCGATGATATTTACCTTCCAATGCAGTTCCTGAGAACCTCTTGTGTTTTCTCGCACTTTCTGATGAACGTTCTCGGCTCCATTTCTTCTGTCTTGCAGTTCGACCTCACGACCTTCCTCGTCCAGCACCGGTCACCGTTGAACAATAGATTATTTCGTATTCCTAGGGTGAGTTCTTGAATTCGTCGGACTCGTCGTCTCTCCAAACCCAACCCATAACTTTCTATCACTGAAACAGCGTAATCTTATCACGCACAATCTAATTCTAGATGATGAAATTGGTTTAATTTCTCCGTTTTATAATCCGGCGATTGTATCGATTGTGGCAACTGTTTGCGCAGAACGATTCCTTTGGTTTATATATAGGGATTGGAAAATGACAGTGTCACCATTGAGTTTATGATAATCGTACATTCGTACGAACCGCCTAGGATCAACTGGTAACGTGGCACGTTATGGCGGTGGTCTTCAGTCTTCCTCAGAGAGGCTACACTTCCCAAAACGACAAGATGAAACAAAATTAAGAAAATATATTTACGTAACAATTTGTGCAAGAAATTTAATGTTACAAAAAAAAAAATTAACTTCACTTTCGAAATACCACATAAATGTTATAATTTCAAGCAAAGCCTAATACATCCCATAAATTATTAAATTTATGATATTACTCAAAAAGTGTAATATTATCAATAAAAATATTTACTCAATTGAATTTGTTAAACATATTTTAATATAACAACTCGTAAATTATTTAATTTAGTGTTAAACTGGCAATTACGTTGAGAATATCTAACCAAAAATTTTCAGCCAAATAATAATAATAAGAAGAAGAAAAATAAAGAGTTACAGATATTATATTTTTACGCAATCTTTCAATAATTAAAAATAAAGAGTTACAGATATTATATTTTTATGCAATTTTTCAATAATTAAAATTAAATTTAAAATATATAATTAATTAATTACATATGAAATTGCAATTTCAACCATTCAATGAAATTGTGCAAACCGTTGTGTAGCAGATTTGGATTCTTTATCCCGACTCTAAAGGTAAAAACAGTTGCACAGGCATTGGTGCGTAGTCCTGATTCCCGGGTAAATTTGGTCTTTGAAAATCACTGAAGTTCCGTATCAATGAGGAACTTAACCAGACTGCAATCTCTGTGTTACCAACAAATGCTCTCATCAATTCTACAGACTTCAGATTTTTCATCTCTCAAGCTCCTTCAAACCAAAACAATCACCTTCGAAGAACCAAACAAATACAATTGCTTCACTCTTTAACGAGATTACTGATATTCTAGGCGGTGATAACGTAACTTCGGATAAAACCCCATCTGGGTTTTCAATATCTAAAGAAAGAGAAGTGGGAGCAGCTGAGGTCAAAGACAGATTTCGTTGTCGTGCGCAAGCTGTTTGGAGAAATGCTCAAGAGGTGAATTTAACGGGTTTGGAGGAAACCCGGATGGGAAATTTTGATGGGATTGAGTTAGTCCAGTTGTTAATGAGATAACACAGATTGTTAGAAAATAATGTTGTTTCAATGGGGGAAAGACTAGAGAATTCCGGTTTTCGGTTTCAACCTGAGGTTGTTGAGAAGGTTTTGAAAAGATGTTTTAAAGTACCACATTTGGCTTTAAGGTTCTTCAACTGGGTGAAAATGAGGGAAGGGTTTTATCCTACTACTGAGACTTACAATACCATATTGTCCATAGCTGCGGAAGCCAAACATTTGGAGCTGATGAAGAAGTTGGAAAGGGAAATGGAGATTAACTCATGTGGGAAGAATATTAAGACTTGGACAATTCTGGTATCACAATATGGAAAAGCAAAGTTGATAGGCAAAGCCTTGTCAGTTTTTGAGAAGATGAGGAGAAGCGGCTGTGAACCGGATGCAGCAGCTTACACAAGATGATGGTAAGATCTCTTTGTAACGCTGGTAAAGGCAACATTGCACTGGAGTTTTACAAAGAGATGGCACAAAAGAAGATGGTGCTTGGCTTAAATTTGTACAAGATGCTTCTAAATTCTGCAGCAAGATTGGGATATGTTAATGTGGTTCACTCTATAGCTGATAATATGATAAGGATCTCTCAAATTCCATAGCGTGATGCATATAGTTGTGCTGAAGAGTTTCTGCGTTTCCATGAGAATTAAGGAATCTCTAGAGTTGATTCAAAACCTCAAGAGCATAGAGATCCCGATTGACCATGACTATTTTGATACTTTACTGAAAGGACTGTGTACAGCTGATAGGATTTCGGATGGTTTGGAGATTGTTGAGATTATGAAGAAAAGAGGTCTGGTTGATGGGAAAATTTATGGAATTATTATCAATGGGTACTGGGGTAAAAGTGATGTTTATCTCATTCTCTTTGAAAGAACGAAAGAATCTGGATATGCCTATGGCTTCTACCTATACAGAGCTAATGCAACATCACTTCAAGTCAAATGAGTATCAGAAAGGTTGCAAGCTATATGATGAGATGCCAGAAAGAGGAATCCAGCCAGATAGTGTGGCGATCACAGCTATGGTTGCAGGTCATGTTCCCCACAACCATGCTTCTGATGCATGGAATTTGTTCAAGAGTATGGAGGATAAGGTTAAGACCAACCTTGAAATCATATTCAGTATTTATCAAGAAACTTTGTATAGTTGCAAGGACAGATGAGATTTTTAAAGTTTTGAACAAAATGCAGGCTTCCATAATTGTCTCATTGGAGATGAAATATTCCATTGGGTTATATCTTGTGCAGAGAAAAGGGGAGAGATGGACAATGTTGAAAAAGTAAAGCAGATGCAGAGAATCTGTAAATTTCATTCTCAAGATAGTGAGGAGTCTGAAACTGACTGATCCAGGGAACAAGAGTCCCATCGGAATTCATCCACAGCCAATCCGAGAAAGAGAGGGTAGAGTCTCACTTGGTAGAGCCAATTCCAAAGCCTTACAGTCAGCAAGATTTGCAAGAAATTTCTAGGATTTTATCGTCCTCAACAGGCTGGTGTTCTATCCAAGAAGCTTTGGAGAGATGCAACATCCAGTTTACACCAGAACTCGTTCTGGCAATTTTGTGTACCTGTGAAATGCGCGGTAATGCAGTTTCATTGGTAGGTAAACAAGCTGGTTATAGCCACAGCACTGAAACTTACAACACAGCTATGAAAATTGCTGGACATGGGAAAGATTTAAGCACTCGAGAAACCTTTTTTATGAAATGAGAAGTAACAGTTAATCACACCAGATACATGGACAATCATGATAATGCAATACGGTTAAGCAGGTCTAACAGAGATTGCTCTGAGGGTTTTTGGAGAGATGAAAGCTAATGGTTGTTATCTAACGGGGAGTACCTACAAATATCTTGTCATATCTCTTACTGGGAGAATATGCAGGAAAGTAGATGAAGCGATAAAAATATTCCATGATATGATAAATACAGGATATATACCTGATAAGGAATTGATTGAAACACATCTAGATTGTTTGTGTAAAGTTAGCAAGCTGCAAGAAGCTAGAAATTGTGTAGATTCATTACAAAAGGTTGGCTTCACAGTTCCACTAAGCTGTACATTAGGGCACTCTGTCGAATGGGAAAGTTGGAAGAAGCTTTAACGTTGGTCAATGAGGTCGGACAAGAATGATCTAAGCTGGAACAGAATATTTACGGAAGCCTCATTCATGTGCTGTTGCGAAGAGGAAAAACAGAAGAGGCAATGGCTAAGGTGGAAACAATGAAACAGGTAGGCATTTTTCCTACCGTTCGTGTTTATACATCCTTAATAGTACATTTCTTCCAAGAGAACCAACAACAGAGAGTTACAGAATATTTTGAAGAAATGAGACAACAGGGTTGTGAACCTACAGTTGTTACTTATACTGCTATAATTCAAGGTTCCGTGAACATAAGCGAGGTTGTTGATGCTTGGGATGTCTTTACCGTATGAAAATGAAAGGACCTTTCCCGGAATTTGAAACTTAGTGTTCATTAACAGTCTTTGTAAGGTAGGTAAATAAGAAGAAGCGCTGTAGCTTCCAGCTGCAATGATGGAAACTGGGATCGTGCCTAGTAATATTTAGCTTGCAGTGTAATACAAACAAAGTCTGCTCTAAAAAGTAATTGCAAGTTCTTATCATGATTCACTTTAGTTTGGAATATATTTATCCCTATAATCTCGTGTTTATCGGTTACATTTTTCTCTCTATTAGGGTTAAGAGTTTATTCTTGCCAATATGATTTTGCAACTTGTTTTGATACCATTCTATTCCTATATACGGCCTTCAAAGTTCCAAAGGAATAAAATTATCGAATTTTGGCAAATTTATAAAGCAAATTGTTTGTAACTGTTGTATTCTTACTTAATTTTAAAAATTAAAAGTTTTTAGAAACACTAACTACTAGTAGTTAGCATTTTGAAAACATGTATTTATTTATACTTGACAACTAGTGAGTTCACTATGCAACATATGTGTATTAAAAGTCACAGAATGTCAATCCTAGATATACCCTAAACTCGTAATAGTAGCCTGTTTATTGTTGAAAATTATAAGATTAGGAAATAATTTTTTTTTTCTAGTATTACATATATATAAATATAATCAAATATCTCAATTGTTTGATAATTCAACCAATTCTAAAATCCAGCACTTTAATAATTAAGAAAAAATTCGTCCATTTATTTGGGTAGTTGCCCGAACTATGTATGAAAAGAAAAAAAATCATGAGCAGTCCTCAGCCTTCCTCTTGAACATATCTTCATTCGAGCTTAGTTTACATAATAGCGGGCAATCCCAACCATGCCTTCAGTGAAATTCTATCTGAAAAAATAAGTACAAACAAAGCTGTAGTATTAGCAAAAATAAATTAGAGCTTCAAATTAAATTATCTAAATAAATTATCTGCAAATTTGTGACATGACATTGCAATGGCTATACTCTGTAGTGGCGGGCAATAAGACTCGTGCTCAAGTCCTTGAAACCTAGAACTTAATATCATGGCGTGCATGAAGACTGACTCAAGGGCAGAGCTAGTAAAGCTGAATCGAAAATCCGAGTATTAACAAATTTTTCCCTAATAAAAAGAAACATAAATAATCACATTCTGTGTGAAGCCATCTGCATCTGAAACCTGAAGTTAACTGATGCTTGACTCCACATCCATACAAGCAATGCTCTTCGTGGCAGCAAGCATAAGCACTAAACCATCAAAACTCTAAACAATAGTTAGATGAAGTTTTCTTTTTGATTATTAGACTCCATACTACTTTTCCAAAAGGTTTAGTTAACCGCTGGCATTCATAGATCTCAGCAGCACAGTATTTAATAATATTCATATGCTCGTAGCATATATTTTTCCTCGTATATATTTCCTCATCAACAGACTAATTCTGTAATTCATCTTCCTTATATCAAACATTTGATCAAATGAAAACCAGGATGGAGTACCTGCATTAAAGCTTCTTTGCAATTTCTTCATTTACACGATGATAGTAAGTCATTCTTTGAATACAAATCTGAGCCGCATCAAATTTCTGGCTCTGAAATGCATCAGCAAAGGAGTTGGACCAATGCTTGAATTTCTTTTGCATCTGGTTAACAGGAAGAGGAAACCAGCAGAGATTGAAAAAGTGTCATTAAATCAGTCAGTCTGTACATTTCTATCAGAGTAGCACTAAATTAAGATAGTAAAAATAAGCACTCAGTCTTTCCTAATAGAAAATTCAGACTAGTAAGCATTTCCACCAAGAAAATTGGCATATATTTTGTATCATCTGGCTAATTAATAAAGCCTCATATACAAGATTGTTGATCTAGCCATCAGTACCATCACCTTCAATTCTTTCCCACAATAATGATGTCTTCAAAGTTTTAGATCAAGTAGTAGGGGACTATCCAGCTAGGTTCCACCAGTGACATGACCACACTAAAAATTTGCTATATATGCATATGACAGCCAGTCAAACAGGACCATTTTAATCCTGCAGCTCTTCACCAATTACTCTTCTTTTACAAAACAAATCTAGAGATTGATAGCTCTACATACCGAAGACTCAATCTGGCGTAAAGCCTGTGAATCAGCTGCATCTTCTACAGCTTCCCTAATCTCCATAATCTGTGATTCAATATTGAAAAACAACATTAGTTAAGTAAAAGGAAAAGGGGAGTCCATTATTCGACCATGTGACAAGAAGTAGAGATTTGGAAAGTATAAGGATCTATTCCTGGTCAGCAAGCCAGAAACATCGGCACTTTGTCAAACCAATTACAATAAAAAGAAAAAAGCAGTCAAAGTACGGAACTTAAAAAGAGAAAGTCCCTCTTCCCAATTTCATTTATAACTCTAATAAACCTTCTAATTGAGAAAGAAAAAATGAAATTGCCAGGGGTAAAGATTTAAATCCAATAAGGATCCTCTCCAATACCTCCATGAGTAAGCCTGGTTCTGAAACTGTATCTTCTTCATTAACATCTACTCCTTCAAGCCTCAGCTGTAAAAGTAATAGAAAATTTTAATTTCATATACAATTAGGAAAATGAAAACTAATACACACACACAAACACAACAAAAAGAAAAGGAAAGCAGGCATTGATGAAAAGCATAATGAAGAAGATGTTCTTTCTTTCACTGATTCCAAATTGTCAATAAATGTTTTCAACCACATACGTTAATTTCTGAACAACATATGTCAATTAAACAAATTTTATATTCATAATCTTGGGATATTTACACTTATCATTTCTAATGTACACTCACTCAAGTCCCGATTCCTAAATTGATCGTGCTAATACTAGCAGGTCTACATCTAACTACTAGTTGCATATACAAGTAAATTTAATTTTTGATATCTTATGCTATTAGGATTACTGCAACAATAACAACTACAAGTTACTTCTAAAAACACTAATAATGTAAGTTACACAAGCAAAGCACTTAAAACAGTTACAAACAAAAAAAAATATATATGATTTACAAGTTTCCTCCATTTTTAGTGAACACAACTCAATACCCCTAACATCACTTTCTTTCAACTCAAAAGATAAAATGTATACAATTGAAGTCAGGAAAGAAGAAACGAATTATTATAGCAAGTAATTTATTGTGTGTATTGGTTATATACAAACCACACCCATACGTAAAATCTTTGAATTTAAGATATATCTCTAAAGAGTCTTACAATGTATATTGCCCTTGACAACGGGTCGGTCAGCGTGCGGTATGCTTCAATCACTCGAGCAGATTGTTCAGCAGCATACTCTCTCTCTTTCTAACAAAATGAAAAGCAACGGTGGAATATCGAACAATCTATTTATCTTTTTTCAAAGAGTTTGAACAGTATTAACTCAAACCTCAGATTTTGAATGAACTAGATCAGGATGAAGCTTTTTCTGCCAGTCTTTGTATTTTCCATCCAGATTCTCCCCCTCAAGTTCACACCTTTTCTCCCTGTTATTAATCAACCAAAAGATTAAAAATAAAACAAAGCAAAACAAAGAATATCAACATATTTTCACAGACTTTAAAAAATTAAAATTGTAATAAAAAATTGTTCAACAATAATATTTGGTTACCATAAAAAAATATTGAACTTCCTCTTAACAAAGAAAGTTTAAAGCAACTGTTTGGTTGCTGAATGCTGAGAAAATGAGTTTAAAATAAAAAACAGTAATAAACTCCACTCAGCTGACTGTAGTACAGCTTGTATTAAAATTTGCTAACTCTAATTCATCACAGATTCAGGAAATCAAACTTTTGAACTTTGCAGGTAAGAATTTGAAATGTGAATTGCATACTTTTTTTTACTTTTCTTTCTTTACTTTTTTTTACTTTTCTTTCTAATACTTTCTCGAAAACCAAAGAGAAAATAAATTATTTAGCAAAAAAGAAAAAAAAGAAAAAGAAAAGAGAAGCAATGGAAGAGAATCAACTATGCCGTCGAAACATCAAACACTTACAATCCAAAGATTTGAAAGTAATCCACAGACTGATCGGGAGGCTGAACACTCCGACAACTTTCACAAAACAGAAACGGTACCATTTTCGGCGCTTCATTACAGTTCCAACAAGTGGCACCGTTAACTTTCTCTACCGATTCTTTGGAGCAGAGAGTTCTCCCGCAAAATCTCACGGTTCCGTAAACAAGTAGTCGCCGGCCGCACAAATTAGAGTCCTTAACACAAGAAGAAAACGAGGAATTGCGAAACCGAATTCGAGGGGTAAAATCGTAATTATAATTAGAAACTTCGAGACGAGAAATTGGCGAGGCTCTCCTTAGAACGTCGTAGAAAGGTTTCCATAACTTCTTCGTTTTGTTCATTTTTTCGTTTTCTTATTCCGAAGGATTGGGGAAGTTGAAATAAACGGAAAAGAAAACGCCGCCCTTAACGGCGAGGCAGATTTCGCACTTCGGCTGTGGAATTTGTCAGAGTGCAATATTTCATCGTCTTCCGAAAATCGTGGCGCGGTTTGGTCCATTTTATAGCACGCTTTGTAAAGTGCATTAAGGCGTTTTTTTGCTTCTAAATTATTAATTAAATATTAGAGTATTACTTAATTTTAATTAATCGTATTTTATATATTTATAGTAAAATTGATGATATCGTTATTTATCTATAAAATTGATGCTGTTTCTATTTTTAACTTATTTTACACTAAATATATTGTATAATTTGATAATTCATTATATGTAATTGTCTATATCTTATTAATACAAGTATTGCAGTTAAGAATCAATTCCTTGGAAGAGAGAGAGAGAGAGATACTCACACACACGTACACACAGACATATTATTTAACTTAAATTTTCAAATTCATTGACATAACGAAAGAACGGAAAAAATTATGAAAAATTTAGAAAAATGAGTATATTTTTAAGTGCGAATATTAAAATAATCATGTTAAATTTTTTTAAACTAAATAAATTAAAAAAATATTTTTTAAATAATAATACTTTCATAAAAAATAATGATATAAATTTAAAATAATATTTTTGAATATAATTTAAAATTATAGTTTTAAACACAAATTATACTTTTAAATATAATTTAAATAATATTTTTAAATACAATTCGAAATTATATTTTTAAATATAATTTAAAATAATACTTTTAAACTTATATTTTTAAATATAATTTAAAATAACACTTTTAAATACAGTTAAAAATAACACTTTTTGAACATAATTTAAAAATAATATTTTTAAATACAGTTTAAAATAACATTTTTAAATCCAATTTAAAATATCACTCTTAAAAACAATTTAAAACAATATTTTTAAATATAATTTAAATTAAAATTTTTAAATATAATTTAAAATAACATTTTCGAATATAATTTCAAAGAATATTTTCGAACACAATATAAAATAATACTTTTTAATAATTTTATAAAAATATTATTATCTAAAAAATATATTTTAATTTATTTAATCAAAATTTTTGTATATTATTATCTAAAAAACATAATTATTTTGATAATTACTCTTAAAAATTCAGTTACTTTTGTATTTTTTCCAAAAATTATCACATTGTATAAATAATAGAAGTTTGTTAAGAGGTGTACTTATAATATTTGTTAAACTTTTTATACTTATTATTTATAATAATTTAAATAATATATTTTTATATATTAAAAAATATAATTTATAAATATAAAATATTAACAAACACCCTACTAACACTCTCATTGACAAAATCCTAAATAACTTTACTGTGTAAACTTCTAAAATTCCCCGACAAGAAATAGACTTTATACTTAAATATTGTGATGCTCTTTTAATATGTTTTGAAAGTACCAAGGATTTGGAAACCGCTTATTTAACATGAACCTCAGCATCAAATAAAACATTAATACGATTCATTCTGCATCAAAATTGGCAAAAGTCTGTAATCACGTACATTTGTCGTATGATCATTTACTCCACTTTATTCTTGCATCCTTGACACAACGAAAATGAAAACAAATCTATAAATATATCTTTGCCAACATGAGTGACCTAAAACAGTACTTTTAGACTGTTTGGGAGTTCTTAAAGAGATTACCTTTGCGAATGATGTTACAAATTCACTGCTCATGTTTCAGGTCATCTATTGAAGCTGGAAGCTTTCTTACTTTCAGGGCATATCAATTAAGCAGAATTCCAGGGGAAGCAACAAAACCTCTGTTTTTTCTGCCAGTTCAATTTCTTTCCTCCATTTATAGTAGATTCAGGAAAGCCATTGCCCTCGGCATTTTTTTTCGCATTATCAAGCATAGTTTGGTCGAAAATCGGTACTTCCATTGTCTTGTTCTGAGAAGAGCTCAAAGCAAGCTGGTTGGTCTCATCATAATTTGAGAAATCTAGCTCTGGGGATGCTGGCACTATCCTGTTGGGGTTTCCCTCTCTCAAGTAAGAATTTGACCCAGTATGCCTGCAAATCATGATCAAACCAGTATCAACTCAAAAGTCATCAGTCTGATTATGTCAATTTTGTTAAACTGAAAATAACATTTATCGACAAAAAGGAAATGAGTAGAAACTGTTGGAAGTACATGCAGTCTTGAATTCCAGTGCTTTTCCTGGATTCCTGAAGATTTTTCTCCATGATTTCCTTTTCGGATTCCTTGACATTCAGATGGACTCCTACTTCTGACGAGTCTTTTGAGGCACTCATTTCCACGTTAGTAGGCTTTTTGTCAGTAGGGACAAAGAAAGGTTTGCTTTGGCTATTGAATCCATATTCGCGAACCATATATATGGCCTTCCCTAATGTAATCAGAGCTTGTTCCACACCAGAACTGATAGAAATAGTTTCTTCACCATTCGCATGACTATTTTCTGGAAGTTCATCAGTTATAGATTGATCCATATACTCATCTGACTGTGCACTTTCTTCACTCTCTTCTTCAATTTCACACATAATATTCCGGTCTGGACCTTGTGCATCGTTTTGCAAAGATTCACTGTCATGGCTTTCCAAACTTTCTTTGGCTAAAAGCTGATCTATACCCTTATCATCCTCGTCTAAGTGTGTATTTTTCTTGCTCTCTTCCTCCTCCATTTCACCAACAACATTTCCACCTGTAGCTTGTGCACTGTTTTGCGAAGATTCACTGTCATGGTTTTCCAAAATTTCTTCAGTCAAAAACTGATCTACACCCTTGTCATCCTCATCTAAGTGCATATTTTCCTTGCTCTCTTCTTTCTCAATTTCACCAACAACATTTCTGTCCATAACTTGAACATCGATATGAAAATACTCACTGTCATCCTTAACATTATCAACCTTCTGTTTGATTTCGTTCAGGACATCCTGCATCCCTTCAATGAGATGTTCCTCAGGCGGAATACACGCATAATTTTTAAGCTTGTTTGCTTTCAGAGCTGCCTTGTATTCTTTACTGGAATAAAGAGCTTCACGTATTTGACTGTATGGTGGTTTTTCCAAAGCCTTGAGGTAATCTTCATGACTAGATACAGAAGCCACTGCCTGAAACAATGTTGAAGAGCTCATTAGTTGGTCTCATCATTTGCTAACAAACAATAAGGAAGATAAAAGTCAAGGGGAAAACATTTTAAAGGGAAAGCATATAACCTTTTGATAGAGTTTGAAACCATCACCGACGAGTTGTCTTGAAATAAAGTTTATGAGGGATGGAGGGACGAAATTTAGCTTCATGTCCATATTTGTTATTGTCCTACAAAATATGGAAGTATTCATAACTTTGTATCAGATGAGCATGAAAGCAGAACACAAATTGTTCACTAAGTTTGGCAATTGCAAGCAATCCAAATGCTTCAATATGGTCGTTGTGAACTTTTAGGAACAGAGAAACAATATTATTTGTCCTCATTCTGATTACTTATTGTCTAACCACTTACACAGCAAAAATTAAAAATGTGTTCAAATTTCACATGCAGCTCGGAGGACGTAGCCAATTAATTAACTACAACTCACCTAAAGAAGCTTCTATCCTCGGTCACCTTTTGTAAAGCAAAGCCTCCCACCAATTCAACCCTTACCACATCTTTTGCTTCAGGGATTCCTTCATTAGTGAACCCATGAGTATTTCTATCAATGCTCTTTAAATCATCAATCTGTAAGTGAAAGCATAGCAAGATTCTTCTTTTTAGGCATCAGTCTAAATACAGCTACGTTATGTTCAGTAAGGTGTGAAACAAATTGCAACTAGCAGATTCTACCAATTCCGATACATACTGAAGTTAGGAGAGCGATCACTAAGCCTTGTTGAAAATATTCGAACAAAAAATAATGCACTACGGCCTCCCTAGAAGACAGTGGCCATGCAACCTTCATCCTTTCTTCCAAAAACATAAGGAAAAATCAGTATAATATAGTTGTGGAATTCAGACAAAAAAACAAATAAGAAAATTTATTGCAGTCTTATTGTGGACAAACCTAACTAAAGATATCTGTTCACCAATCCGGACCTTCTGCAAACAATTGCAGGTAATGATTTTGAATAGCGGAAAACTATATTGAGGCCACCTGAGGAGAATTAAAGAAATTGAGAAAGAAAATTATTTTTAAAATTACAGTCACTTCAGTCCACATTAAAGTTTCTCCGACAGACATCTTGACTTAAATTGATTTATCAATGTTAGTTAAAAGAAACAAAAGAGAATAATAAGAGAAGTTTTTTGCAACTAAGGAAAGAAAACAAAATTTTCACCAAGTTGTAGAGACTGTAACCGCATGCCACATAATGTATTACACAACGATGTAAGCAGTTCTCACCATTTTCTGTACAAGGCAGACTCCCAGGAGACACATAAACCTGCAATGAGGCATTAAACTTACATAAAATCCTTCAATAACGATCATAAGTAGTATCTAATAGAGTGGGTTGCCTAATTTTTCCTCATCATAAGATGAAGCCCAAATTGGCTAGAGTATTTTCAGGAAACTTACAAACATCAAGGGGTGCATCTATATAGCCTTCAACAAGTAATGAATGAAAGGGAGTCCCTTGAGGTCCTTC
>JAWDEX010000005.1:8436630-8547100 GCA_035221805.1 Trichilia hirta | reverse complement strand
TAATTAATAAAATAATACTTAATCACTATATATGAATACTGATTAAACTGTAATAAAAAAAAAATAGAGAAATAAAATATTCAAAAGGCCTATAACAATTAACATAAAAGGAAGTAAGCGAATTGGTTTTTTAACTTATTGAAAGGGGTTATTGTTTCTTTTATTATATAATTTCAAGAACATAATGGATCTAAGAAAATTTCTATCATAATTTTTTCTAATGAATTCTGTCATTTTTTCACTTTGATTTTAAAACAACTACTCATAAATAAACATGTCATAATATTTTACATTATTTTCTTTAGGTTTAATTAATTATTGTCTCCAATTGTATAGTTTAAATCATAATTAATTTAAAATTAATTGATCATAAAAATAATTATGATAATAAACAGAAACTTTACTACATACATTGAAAGTTTATTGGATGATCATATAAAACTATTTTACTTTCTCTTTGTTGTAATTTACAACCTCCCTTTTCAGACAACTTGGAGAAAATCTTTATTATTGTAATGATTTTTGTTAAATTTTCTGCGAAGGAAAGTTGTAGAAAGAATAAAAGCATTGCTTTTTTAAATTCATATACGATAGAAAAATATGTATATATATATTTATGTATCTATATACATCACTAGCAACTTTTACAGAAACAATCCTAGAAGAATAATGGAGTAAATTCAACGTGTGTTTCACTAAAAAACTAAGCATCTATTGTCAATCAGAAACTAAAGATCCTACCTTATACGTCGGCAATAGATTCCTGAAAATTTTACTTAAAGAAAGAAAAAAAAAAAAAATCCTAGCCAATATGTCAACAAACAGGTAGAGCCTCCCTAAATCCAATGCTAAAATTTGTACCATGCCTATTCTTCTTACTCAGTTCATTGTTTCCTTTTTGCATCATTGCCACAAATTCATTGTAATCTATTCTTCCATCCTGACAAAGAAACAAAGAAAGTTTATACAACCCTTTAGCTGCCGTGCTTTTAGAATTAAGTAAAAGTGCAACAGTAGTGATAAGTATATCCTTACATTATCTTGATCGACTTCTCCCATCAAATCTTCAAGTCTTATGTCCTCAATGCCAAACTCCTTACAGGCATGTTGAATTTCATCAGCTGTGATATATCCACTGCCATCTTTATCAAAATAGGAGAATGCTGCAAGAAGATGATCTTCCCTCTCCGCTTTATTTACATGCAACGTTGCTGCGATGAATTCGCCATAATCAATCGTGCCACTGTTATCAACATCTGCCTGAAAATTCACGACACAAGTAGCAAATTTTAATAGCTTCATCCCCATTAGATTTTAAGGGTATGTTTGGGACTATTTTGCTGTGATTTCAAAGCTATAACTGTAAGTTGTCAGCATTGCTTGTTGAGTTGGAGAAGGAACTGAAAAGATACTTACAGCTTGCATTAAATCATAGATTTCAGACTCATCAAGATCGGCCCCAAATCTTTTAAGTCCAATTTTGAGTTCATCAAAAGTTATGTGACCACTATTATCTGTGTCTATCGTTTTGAAAGTTTCTTTTAATCCAGCAATTTCTTCCTCAGATAGGCTCTCTGCAATCACCTACAAGACATATATAGAAATTCGATAGGAAGATTCAGTTTTTTACATTCGACAATTTTCCAACAAAGAGGTAAAATAACATTGAACATAGATTTGTGAAGTTTGATGTACTAGTAGAAGCTTACTCTTAGAGCCATTTTCTTCAGTCTGTTCATTGCAGAAAACTGCTTCAAGCGAGTTAAGACTGCAGGATCAAGAGGCTTGTCTGGAGCCCCTCCATCAATCTGAATCCATGGATGACCTGAAACAATAGGAAATAAAATTTGAGGGCCTAATAGATCATGCAAGATACTGGCAAGTGGCAACCCATTTGGTTGTCCCAATATGAAGTAAACTAAAGATAACCTGCATTTCTAAATACGTGCAGTTAAATATATAGAAGAATGAATCTCTGTCTACTGCCATCATTTCTGAAAATGCAGATGATGCAGATAAAAGTTATCGAGATATCTGTTAACAAATTTTCCTGCATTCACTCCTCCATATCTACTAGTCCTTGGGTATCTCGAAAACAAAATGGAAAGTACAATTGTGACTTACACAAAACTTCATGGGCGGTCAACCTCCTTTTGGGGTCTCTAACAAGGATCTTCCTTACTAAATCTTTTGCACTTTCAGAGACAAGAGGCCAGGGATCTGACGTCAAGTCAAGACCACCATGCAGAACCTCATGAAATATGGCATGCTCATTCTCTGTACATGGAAAATAAAGAGCGAGAGGCCAGTCAAATTACTACTGCTAACAGTATGACCACGTAAAATTAGAATAATAGCCAACTTCATCAAACAATTGATATGTCAAAATTCTTACCACCCCAGAATGGAGGTACCCCGGCTAAAAGAATATAAATGATCACCCCAGCGCTCCAAACATCCGCTTCTGGACCATATTGCTTAAGCAAAACTTCAGGAGCAACATAATATGGGCTTCCAACCACATCGTTAAAAATATCTCCTGAGATTTAGGAAAGGCAAGAATGTAAAGGACACACAAGATACAAAAAGAACAGAACTGCAAAATTTTTATAGCTTTTATTCGGTGAAGGCAGATAGAAATAGGCACCGGTCACAGACACTCTTCAATGCGGGAGAGAGCAGATGGCCATAAATTTTTTCTTAAAGCAAGTATAATGCATTTATATTACCAGCAAAAATTCTAAAAAAAATTTTCTCTGCATCTATTCTGTGGAAAGTCAAGTTGATGCAAACCAGAATTTGATGGGCCAAATTTCACAAGGAGGTATTCGTTGAAAAGATATAAGTGCTTATGCTGGAAAGTGGAGACACAGTAGAAATATATATATGCAAAAATTTCAAATTTACCAATCATTAAATAAAAATATAATCTCTTGCGAGCACATGAAGCAAATTGTTGAAATCTCAGTTCGAATTAACTTCAAATCAGAAACTGGAACAAAGATTAAGACGTTGTTACACTTTCTGGAGGTGTAAAGATCCACAGGCAAATAACTTTACTTATTAATCTATTTTATTTTGACAGTGTTATGGACGAACATTAACCTCTCTTCTAGTCTGTAATTCCAAAGGAAAGACTAAGCTTGAGTTTAATAATGACAGAGTTCCATTGACACCATAACAGAAGATCAAAATCAGTAGTCAAAAGGTTATAATTTTTGAAATGAAGTCAAAAGAGTAATCGTGAGGGACAAAGCAATTCGAGAACAAACAATAAGATTTCCCAAAGAGAAAAGCACTTCAAACATACCAGGCTTGAAGAAAACTGATAATCCAAAGTCAATAGCCTTGAGAGGTGAATCTTCCTGCTCATTGACAAAAAGAAAATTCTCAGGTTTAAGGTCCCGATGCATGACTCCCAAAGAGTGACAGGTTTCCACAAAATTAATTATTGTTCTAGCTAGTTGAGCTGCTTTTCTTTCTGTATAATGTCCCTTCTTAATGATCCTATCAAACAACTCCCCACCTGCACACAACTCCATCACGACATGAACTGCAACAGAATCCTCATAAGCCCCTTTAATCAAAACTGCATTCGAATGCCCAGCTAAATGATGCATAATCTGAATTTCCCTTCTCACATCTTCCACATCTTCTTCCGTGATCAATTTCCTCTTAGCAATGGATTTGCAAGCGTACTCTCTTCCAGTCCCTTTCTCGACGCAAAGAAATGTTGTCCCAAACTGCCCGTTTCCAAGTTTGGGCCCTAATTTATAGTATTCCTTCAAATGACCTGTTTTTGTTTGCAACACAGACTCAGCTTTAAGGCCTGCACTTGCTAACCTCTTCACATTATGAGGCTTCTTTGGTTTTACAGGCACTGTTGTCTTAGGGCTCTCTTGTTTGTTGTGCACTGCTGGTTTCGGCTCTTCCATATGCCTTCTAGACTCTGATTCTTTTTGTTCAGTCTCTTCTTTGAATTTTTGGGGTTGTGGTGCTTTAATCTGCCTGGTGGACTCTGATTCTTTTTGTTCACTCACTTCCCTGACTGTTGGGGATTGAGATGCTTTAATCTCATCCTTAACAATCTTCATTTGTTCAGGAGGTATGTGTTGAGCAGAAGTAGGAACTTCTGCTTCCTTAGGAACACTTTTGGATACGCTTTTACTTTTTCTGTTGGTATGATGAGGAAAAATATCACAGCTTGACCTAACCCACCACATTGAATTTGAGATTGTATGAGAAAAACAATCTTTTGGACCCCTTGATCCAACACAATTATTCCCCATCTAAAACCCCTTCTTTATGCTCTTTCTGTACACTTTCTCTACTTTTGACATTAAAGAAATTTCATATCACATGAATGCAACAGCTCAATTTCTTTTCTCCCAAAAAGGTGTTAAGCTTACTGATAAAAACATAAAATTGAAACCTCTAAAGACCAGCTTTCACACTTTGATCATTCTCATTTTCTATATGAACACATCATAAAAAAATGAGAATTTAAAGATAATAACATCCTAAAAAGTATCACAAATGATACCCAACAATACAAAATCATATATTGTACAGAAATTTAATTTAATCCAGCCGGGAAAAACCTCAAAAAAAGGCGCCTTCGAACCCTTGTATCTCTAACATGCAATGCTCGTTTAAATATTGTCAATGAAACAGATATCTCAACGAACCCATTGACAAAAGAGGGATGAAATTGATAAATTCTAAACGGAACCCACAATTTGAAAATGTAAAATAAGAAATATTCAGATGATGAAAGGGAAAAGAAAGTGCGGATATAATAAGAAAATAAATCAAGAAATGATCTTTGTTTACAGAAAGAGACGGTCTGGCTTTTACCAGGTCCTAAGAAGAGGAAATTACAGGGACTGTTTACGATGAAAGAGACGATTTAGGGTTTTGATTTTGATTTACAATTCTGGGTTTTGCTTTTGTTTTACGTTTTGGGAGGATTTGCAATATCTTTCTGTTTACGTCAGATGTTTTGACACCAACGCACGCACGAAGTGGAAGGGAAATAGAGGGAAATGGAAGAGACCGGTTTTTCTGTTAATTGAAATCCTTCTGAATTTCTAATTACGATAATTAATTTTAAGTAATAAAAAAAAAACGTTTGATTATATTGTTTGGATAATAACTCATAGATCCTTAATTTATAGCTTTATGCAAATAAATGTTTGATTATTTATTTAGATCAAATAAGTCTAATTTTTTTCTTTAATTAAAAAATATTATAGAAAAAAATTATATGATCTCTATAATAATTTATTTCAAATATTTTCACTTTACACGAGTACCTTTTACTTCTAATTTATATGCTTAAAGTATTTTAAAATCAAGTTACGAATTTTATATAGGAGTTAAGAAACAACTATTATTCAAATTTTTCTTGAAATTAATTATATTCTATCATTTTGTGTTGTTTACAATTAATCTTAATAATAATATTTTGATTAATTTGTCAATTAGGGATTTACATAACATAAATAAAAAATTATGTCATTGTTTGTAAAAGAAAATATTGTCACTTTCTATTTTTAAAGTTTAACAATATTTCTTATAGGCGGAAAAATATAAAAATAGCCATGTATTTTTTACTTGAAATTTGTCTTTAATATTTTCTTTATATTGTCATAAACAATAATAAAATCAGACATTTTTTTATTTTATTTCTTATTATTAAAAAAATTCATGACATCACCTTAATATTAATAATTCAAAAAAAATTTGTTTTCAGCAGTTATTGTTATTACCCCATAATTCACTAAAAAATTTTCTTTAAAATATAACTAAATATAATTTAACAAGAAAATAAAATTAAATTAATTAAAATTGTATATTAAATAGTTAATTATTTTTATTTATAATAATTAAATATATTTTTAATAATAATAAAATTAAATAAATAATTATGTAAAATTTTATTATTAAATAAGAGAATAAATGTAATTGGAAAAGACAAATTTAAAAAAATTGGTAAATAAGTAATTACTTTTATAGTTTTTCTATTGAAATAAAATATTAATAACCTGAGGGAGGTAAGTGATAATATTCCCTCCGTAAAACTATGATTTGACAAGTGGTGGTCGGTGGATGCAAAATGCTTTGACTCTTTCTGGCCGGTACAGACGGAATAGACGGCCGAGATTTTTTTTTTTTTTTTAAGATTTTTTCTTTTTTGTTCTCTCTTTTGTCTTTTGTTTTGTTGCGATCCGGGCTTTCTGTAGCCGGCTCCCGGCTTTCACCGGTTCAAACCGAAAAAAAAAAATAATGAATGCATACGTCATGATAAGCCTTGTAGTCACATGGATGAAACAAAAATAATGATTGATAATTAATAAAAATTACGTTTAAAAACCATTGACCTTCTCATTTTTGTAATTATTATATTAACCTATATTTAATATTTACTTTTAAATTTAACAATTAATAACTCAATAAAAAATAATATTAAATATGTCAAATATTAAATCTAAAAGCAAATAATATAACATTCATGTATTGAATAATTAAAAAATATAATAAATAATTTTAAAAATTTTATTTTTAACTATATAATTTATAATTGTCTTATTATTTATCACATCATTTGAAGTTTAAAATTTAGAATCCCTAACATTATCTTTTAATAAAATTAACCCTAAATAGATAAAGACGTATACCAAATTTAAAATTTGATGATTTAAAAATCAAAATATTTGTAGAACAATTCATATTACTCATGAAATAAAGGGTTATATTATGGTGCAATTTGATGTACAATATATCTTTTTTTATTTTTTTTGGTTATAGTGTTATAATTCTTAATTTCTGTATTATAAAGTAAAAAGCAAAAAAATAAAAAATAAAAATATAATAAAAAAGTTGGAAAAAAAAAAATAAAAATAATTTTATGGTCATCATAGACGCTATAGCCTTAACATAATGGTCAACACGCTTCACTGAATCACTGTAACTTTCTTTTCAACCGTTACTTGTGATTAACCTTGACTTTTCCGAAAAATGCTAGTTTCATTACATTTATTTTTTAACAAGTACTCAACAAATTTGGTTATTATTATTATTATCAAACATGATAACGGTATATTTAATATAATTTTTTACGTAATTTTTTTAAATAAAAATTTTATAAATAAATTTTTAAAATAAAATTTTTAATGGGATTTTGATTATTATAAGTATCTTTTAGTAAAAATTATATAATTACTTTAATGAGTAAATTTTCATAAATTATTTAATAAAACAAAAATATCTTAAATAATTTAAATTTTAAAAAAATTATAAAATTTTACATCTAAAATTTTGAAAATTAAACTTTTTCTAATGACACAAAATAATTTTTTTAATAGTCAAAAACAATAAAATAACAGAAAAAATAACCAAACAAGCACTGAGGCATATACAAACTGCTTTTATAGACAATTATATTATTATTATTATTTAATTTATTTTCTTAATAAATATAAAAATATAGGATAGGATGTGAGGTAGAAAAAGTCCCTCACCATAATCAAGCACTTCAAAAAGACGATACTCCATTAAATAACGGAATATGCAAATAAAAATAAGTCATAATCTTCCTAAATTTAATCAGGACTAAATCTATATATGTCGACGACTGCATGACTCTTGCATCTCAATTGAAACAAAAATCAATCCCAAATTTCCGTCGTCATCATCATCATTTTTCCTCCTATTTACCGTTTTCCTCGTTCATCATCTAGTTGCAGCGACCGACTTCATATTCCAGGTGCAATCAACAATAAGAAATCAATATCTATCATCTGCTCCATCACAACCCAAATAAAACCAGACTTAAGAATTCCAAATAATTTGCAAATGATGTATAGGCATACACACACAACTATACAGTACTTGCACAGAGCAATTATTAAGCAAGTTTCTGGGTTTCACAACATTTCCAAGACAAAAAAATCAAAAGTTCGATAGAAATTTAGATCCGGAATTGACCTAATGTCGAACGGTTCCAAAAACACGATCAAAGCACTGTTGCACTAGCAAGTTAATTATACTTTTCCAATGCAATATTCGTATAAAGACCAGGGACAAAAAACAGAGGGAATGTCAGCATCGACAATTTAAACATCTCTAGCTAAACAAGAAGGATCCGCAAGTCCCTGGTCAGACCGTTTTGGTTTAGGTGAGACTTCCATATCGGGGCCTTCAATGGGCACCCCTCACCTCATTGATTGTGAGGACAAAGATTGCCCATCATGCCTGAAAAATCGAAGGAGCGGTTGATTCCACCAAAGATTTCATGTTCAATTGCTTCAAGATCACAAAATAGTCCGGGAAATTGAATGGGGCATCAAATCGTTGCATGGCGTAAGACGCTTTCACCGTTTGATCCATAACATCAGTGTACTCTTTATCATATTTCTAAACTTCTGTAGGCCCAATTGAAACACCATAAAAAACTCGGTAAAAGGTTTGAGAAAAATTAAAAAAACGAATGGAGATTCAAGATAAGACAGTGTGTCAATAAATTTTAGTCCAATTGCTACAGTATTTAAATTTCATGTATCCAATTTTTTTGACCGTACACTACTAGGAAATTGTCCAAATCAAACAAATGTCATCTTTTCTTTGAACCCCTATTCCTTCTCATTTTTCTAAATTTATTCACCAACTTTATTCAGCATGCTGTTCCACCTAACATTTTACAACATAATGTATCCTTGATCTCATATCCTTTATCTAAGATAAATGATTGATTTTCATAGTCATCTGTTCTTGCGAAAGCACCTTCACATTATCCAGGAATTCCTTCATTAGCTGTTCAAAGGCAATAAAATTGCGCCACATGAATTAATCCATCATACATACATATGCATAAGACTGGAAAATGCCAACTTACCCACACATGCAAAACTATTAAATTGTATTTTGAATTATACAAAGATGAACCCACCAGTATAAAACTGGCTCTCCAAAATTTTGTTAAGTAGCACAAGGTATTAATATCCTTGGAAGACAGATGCACCACAACTTAACACCAAGATACAATCCCCTATCAAAACATCATCCTTAACGATATTTCCAAATTCTATTATTAATCTCAACGTCTCAATCCCCCTTGACAGCATTCCACAATTTAATAAAACTTATGCAATCTCAGATTAATACCATCACCTATTACACATTTCTGCCTAACCCTGCATACATATACATCGTCAAGAAACTAAAATAAGTTTCACTTGTTAAATGCTTAAAATTCAACACCAACTATAACAAATCCAACACACGAGTCATTTCTTCATCAATATTGGAAAAAACAATCATTTCTAATTTATATCGTATATGGTAAATCAATACACAAGCATATCAATAACTCTAGAAAGCTGTCCTATTTGAACACAGAAAACTGTGCTGCCCCGTAACATGACATTACTTAAAAGGAAACATATTGCCCGCAAACAGTATCCGATTTACATCTCTAATTTCAAAATTACTTCCAACTGCACTTTTCCTTCGTTTGCAACAAATTAATTTAAACATCAAAAAATCGAAGGAAAAAAAACTATCGGAGAGAGAGAAGAAATTTTACCTTCCAATGCAGTCTCTGAGTCTGATGAACTTTCCAGGTTCCATTTCTTCTGTCTTGCAGTTCGACCTCACGACATTCCACGTGGAATACCGATTACCGTTCGACGATAGATTAGGATTGTCATATACTCGGGTGAGTTCTTGAATTCGTCCGACTCGTCGTCTCTGCAAACTCAACCCATGACTTGTATCACTGTAATAAGGTGCAATCCCATGGAGCACACTCTACGACGATGAACTTGGTTAGGGCTCTTGGACAGTAAGTTAATTAAGTCACCGTTTTGATGCTGCAGCATTTTAAGCTATAAGAGTCGTGGATATAAATAGTTAAAATTTTTATCAAATTTAGTGTTTCAAAATACAACATAAAAGCACTATAATTTTAAAGGAGAAATTTGCATAAATTCATTCCACCATGCAAGAAATCTGATATTAAAAAAGCCTCACACAGATTATTATGTGTATGATATTACTCGGAAAGTGTAATATCATCAATAAAATTTACTCAATTGAATTTGGATGAAATTTTAAAAATAAAATGATAGAACAACTTGTAAATTATTAGTAACAATTCAACCTCAAAATTTTTATATTAACATAACAATTTAATTATTTGTAGATATCTAACTAAAAATTTTTGGAATAGTAATAATGATAATAAAAAGAGTCAAAGATATTTTTTGCACAATTTTTTAATAATTAAATTATAAGATTAAATTTAAAATATGTAATTAATGTAATTGATATCTCAACAATTAATTGTGTAAAGAGTTGTGTTACAAATTAGGATTCTTCATCCTGACTAATAATAAGAGTTGTTGCGACGCATAGTCCTGACTTCCGGGTAAATTTGATGTTTGAAAATCACTGGCGTTCCGCACAATGAGGAACTTAACCAGAGTACAATCTTTGTGTTCAAATTCAACCAACAAATGCTCTCATCAATTCTACAGACTTCAGATTTCTCAGCTCTCAAGCTCCTCCAAACCCAAACAACCACCTTTGAAGAACCAAACAGATACAATTGCTTCACTCTTTAACGAGATCACTTATATTCTAGGCGCTGATAATGTAACTACGGATAAAACCCCATCTGGGTTTTCAATATCCAAAGAAACAGACGTGGATGCAGCTGAGGTCAGTGACGGATTCCGTTCTCGTGCGCAAGCTGTCTGTCGAAATGCTCAAGAGGAGAACGAAACCCAGATGGGAAATTTAGATGGGATCGATGTTAATCCAGTTGTTCATGAGATAACACAGATTGTTAGAGCGGAAAATAATGTTGTTTTAATGGAGGAAAGATTAGAGAATTCAGGTTTTCGGTTTGAACCTGAGGTTGTTGAGAAGGTTTTGAAAAGATGTTTCAAAGTACCACAGTTGGCTTTAAGGTTCTTTAGGTGGGTGAAAATTAGGGAAGGGTTTTATCCTACAACTGAGATTTACAATACAATATTGTCCATGGCTGGGGAAGTGAAAGATTTGGAGCTGATGGAGAAGTTGGAGAGGGAAATGGAGATAAACTCATGTGAGAAGAATATTAAAACTTGGACAATTCTAGTATCACAATATGGAAAAGCGAAGTTGATAGGCAGAGCCTTGTCAGTTTTTGAGAAGATGAGGAAATGCGGCTATGAACCGGATGCAGCAGCTTACAAGATGATATTAAGATCTCTTTGTAATGCTGGAAAAGTCGACATTGCGCTGGAGTTCTATGAAGAGATGATACAGAAGGAGGTAGTGCTTGACTTAAATTTGTACAAGATGCTTCTAAATTGTGCAGCAGGATTGGGAGATGTTAAAGCAGTCCACTCTATAGCCGATGATATGATAAGGATCTCTCAGATTTCAGAGCGTGATGTTTATAGTTGTGTGCTGAAGTGCTTTTGCATTTCAATGAGAATTAAGGAAGCTCTAGAATTGATTCAAAACCTCAAGAGTAAAGAGATCCCGATTGACTGTGACTATTTCGAAACATTAGTGAAAGGACTGTGTATGGCTGATAAGATTTTGGATGCTTTGGAGATTGTTGACATTATGAAGGAAAGAGGTCTGGTTGACGGGAAAATTTATGGAATTATTATTAATGGATACTTGAGGAAAAATGATATTTCCAAAGCTCTCGTTCTCTTTGAAAGAATGAAAGAATCTGGATATTTGCCCATGGCTTGTACCTATACAGAGCTAATGCAACATCACTTCAAGTTAAATGAGTATCAGAAAGGTTGCAGGCTATATGATGAGATGCTTGAAAGAGGAATCCAGCCAGATTGTGTGGCGATTATAGCAATGGTTGCAGGTCATGTTCGCCACAACCGTGTTTCTGAAGCATGGAAAGTGTTCAAGAGCATGGAGGATAAGGGTATCAGGCCAACCTGGAAATCATATTCAGTGTTTATCAAGGAACTTTGTAGAGTTGCGAGGACAGATGAGATTTTTAAAGTTTTGAACAAGATGCAGGCTTCCAAAATCGTTATTGGAGATGAAATATTCCTTTGGGTTATATCCTGCATGGAGAAAAGAGGAGAGAGGGACAATGTTGAAAAAGTGAAACGGATGCAGAGAACCTGTAAATTTCATTCTCAAGAAAGTGAGGATTCTGAAACTGACAGATCCAGGGAAGAAGAGTCCCATGTGGAGTTTATCCACAGCCAACCAGAGACAGAGAGGTTAGATTCTCACTTGATAAAGCCACTTCCAAAGGCTTACAGTCAACAAGATTTGCAAGAAATTTCTGGGATTTTGTTGTCCTCAACAGACTGGTGTTTCATCCAAGAAGCTTTGGAGAGATGCAATATTCAGTTCACACAAGAACTCGTTCTGATGATTTTGCATACCTGTGAAATGCATGGTAATGCAGCTTTACATTTTTTCTCTTGGGTAGGTAAACAAGCTGGTTATAGCCACAGCACCGAAACTTACAACATAGCTATGAAAATTGCTGGACGTGGGAAAGATTTTAAGCACATGAGAAGCCTTTTTTATGAAATGAGAAGAAACAGTTACTTAATCACGCCAGATACATGGACAATCATGATAATGCAATATGGTCGAGCAGGTCTAACAGAAATTGCTCTGAGGTTTTTTGGAGAGATGAAAGCTAATGGTTGTAATCCAACGGCAAGTACCTACAAGTATCTAGTCACATCCCTTACTGGGAGGAAAGGCAGGAAAGTGGATGAAGCGATAAAAGTATTCCAAGAGATGATAAATGCAGGATATATACCCGATAAGGAATCGATTGAAACATATCTTGATTGTTTGTGTAATGTTAGTAAGCTACAAGAAGCTAGAAGTTGTGTAGATTCATTACACAAAGTTGGCTTCACAGTTCCACTAAGTTATTCTATGTACATTAGGGCACTCTGTCGAGCAGGAAAGTTGGAAGAAGCTTTAGCATTGGTTGATGAGGTTGAAGAAGAACAATCTCAGTTGGAACAAAATATTTATGGAAGCCTTGTTCATGCACTGTTGCAAAGAGGCCAAACAGAAAAGGCAATGGCTAAGGTGGAAACAATGAAACAGGTAGGCATTTTTCCCACCGTTCATGTTTATACGTCATTAATAGTCCATTACTTCAAAGAGAAGCAACTACAAAGAGTTCTAGAAATTTTTGAAGAAATGAGAAAATGGGGTTGTGAACCCACAGTTGTTACTTATACTGCTATAATTCAAGGTTTTGTGAACATAGGCAAGGTAGCCGATGCTTGGGATGTCTTTTACCGTATGAAAATAAAAGGACCTTTTCCGGATTTTGATACTTACACGGTGTTCATTAACGCTCTTTGTAAGGTAGGTAAATCTGAAGCAGCACTGCAACTTCTGTCTGAAATGATGGAAACTGGGATTGTGCCTAGTAATATTAATTTTCGAACTATTTTTTTTGGGCTTAATAGAGAAGGTAAGCAAGATTTAGCTCGGAGTGTATTACAAAGAAAGTCTGCTTTAAAAAGTAGTCGCAAGTTCTTGAATTGATGGACTTTATTTTATAACAAATTTCTCCTTATAACCTCATGTATATTGTTTACAGTTTTCTCTCAATTATGGTTGGATTTTATTCTTGCCAATATGATTTCGCAACTTGTTTTGTTACCATCCTATTCCGATATATGGCATTCAAAGTTCCGAAGAAAAAAATAATAGATTTTTGGCAAATTAAAGAAAAAAAGAATGTTCATAACCATCGTGCTTGTACTAATTTTAAAAGCACAATAACTAAAATTTTTAATAAACGCTTGCTTTTATTGCATAAATATAAATCAAATCTCTTGTTAACAGTAACAAAAAAAAAATCTCTCTTGTTTGACCCTAATTCATTACTGATTCCGGGAACCAAGCTTTTGGCGTTTATACTTTGAGTTAAGAATTTGAAATGTGAATTTTAAAGTTTTTTTTCACTTTCCTTTCTCATGTACTCTTGGCAACCAAACAGGAAATAAATTATTAAAAAAAAAAAATGGAAAAAAGGAGAAGCAACAGAACAGAATCAAATATGCCATCGAAACAGCAACTTGAAATTTCAAACACTTACAATCCAAATATTTGAAAGTAATCCACAGACTGATCGAGAGGCTGAACATTCCGACAATACTCACAAAACAGAAACGGTACTGTTTTTGGCACTTCATTGCAGTTCCAACACGTGACACCGTTAACTTTCTCGGCCGATTCTTTGGAGCAGAAAGTTCTCCCGCAACATCTTACGTTTCCGTGAACAAGTAGTTATGGGATGCACAAATTAGAATGCTCAACAGAAGAAGAAAACGAGGTATTGCGAAAGCGAATTTGAGGGGCAGAATCGTAATTATCATTAGAAAATCCGAGCTTTCCGTGGAACGCATGCGAAAGATTTCCATAACGTCTTCATTTTGTTCATTTTTTCTTTTTTCTTATTCCAAAGGATTTGGGTAGTTTAAATAAACGCAAAAGAAAACGCCGCCCTTAACGGCGAGGCTGAGTTTGTACTTCTGCCGAAGAATTTATCAAGAGGCAATATTTTCACCGGCTTTCGTAAATCGTGGCGTGGTTTGGTCCCTTTAAGCGTTCTATGTCTATGCAAAGTTTACTGTAGCAATGGCGTTTTTGCGTTGTGTTTTCTTCTTTTTTTTTTTTAATTATTAATAATCTCTTAAATTTTTTCGATAAGTTACCCTGTATTAACTTCAAATGATTAATTTCACGACTATCACGAAATTTCAATACCAAATAAAGCGTTAATACGATTCATTCTACATCAAAATTGACAAAATTTGTAATCACGTTCACGTACATTTATCGTATAATCACTTATTCCACTTTATTCTCGCATCTTTGTCATAAGGAAAATGAAAACAAATATATAAATACATCATCGCCAAAATGGGTGACCAGAAAAAGCACTTTTAAATGTTTGGGGTTCCTTAATAGATTACTTTTGTGTATGATGTTACAAATTCACTCTCAGGTTTCAGGTCATCTATTGAAGCTGCAAGCTTTCTTACTTTCAGGGTATATATGTTAAGCAGATTTCCAGGGGAAGCAACAAAACCTTTGCTTTTTCTGCCTGCTCAATTTCTATCCTCCATTTATATTATATTCAGGGAAGCCATTGCTCGGAGCGTTCTTTTGCTCATTATCATCCACGGTTTGGTCAGAAACCCGGAACTTCCATTGTCCTGCTCTGAAAAGAGCTCAAAGCAACCTGGTTGATCTCATCAGGATTTGAGAGTTTTTGTTTTGGAGATGCTGGAACTATCCTGTTGTGGTTTTCCCCCTCTTAAGTATTAATTTGATCCAGTATGCCTGCAAATCATGATCAAACCGGTATTAACTCAAAAGTCATCAATCTGATAACGTTTACTTTGTTAAACTGATAATGAAATTTATAGACCAAAGGGAAATGAGTGAAAACAGTTGGAAGTACACGCAGTCTTGAATTCCAGCGCTTTTCCTGGACTCCTGAAGGATTTTTCTCCATGATTTCCATTTTTGCATTCCTTGACATCTGGATGGACTCTGTCTTCTAAAATGGTTGAGTCTTTAGAGGAACTCATTTCCATGTTAGTAGGCTTTTCGTTCGTAGTACCAAAGAAAGACTTGCTTTGGCTATTGAATCCATATTCACGGACCATGTATATGGCCTTCTCCAATGTTATCAGAGCTTTTTCCACATCAGGACTGATAGAAATAGTTTTTTGACCATTCGCATGACTAGTTTCTGGAATTCCATCAGTTATAGATTGATCCATATCCTCGTCCAACTGTCCGCTTTCCTCACTCCGTTCTTCAATTTCACATACCATGTTCCAGTCTGTACCATGGGCATCGTTTTGTGAAGATTCACTGTCATGGTTTTCCTGAATATCTTTGGTTAAAATCTGATCTATACCCTTGTCATCCTTATCTAAGTGCGTATTTTCCTTGCTCTCTTCTTTCTCAATTTCACCAACAACATTTCTGTCTGTAACTTGAGCATGGTTTTGCAAAGATTCACTGTCATGGTTTTCTGAAATTGCTTTGGTTAAAACTTGATCTTTACCGTCGTCATCCTCATCTAACCGCATATTTTCCTGGCCCTTTTCTTCCTCAATTTCACCAACAGCATTTCTGTCCGTTACTTGAACATCGATATGAAAATACTCACTGTCCTTCTGTTCAATTTCATTCGCACCATCCCGCATGCCTTCAGTGAGATGGTCCTCAGGCAGAATACATGCATCATTTTTAAGCTTGTTTGCTTTCGGAGCTTCATCGTATTCTTTGCTGGAATAAAGAGCTTCACGTATTCGACTGTATAGTGGTTTCTCCAAGGCCTTGCGGTAATCTTCATAACTAGATACAGAAGCCACGGCCTGAAACAATGTTGAAGAGCTCATTAATTGGTCTCATGGGTTGCTAACAAACAATAAAGAAGATAATGGTTCAACCATACAGTCGAGGGGAAAACATCAAAAGAGAAAGTGTATAACCTTTTGATAGAGTTTGAAACCATTGCCGAGGAGTTGTCTTGAAATAAAGTTTATGAGGGATGGAGGGACAAAATTTAGCTTCATGTCCATATTTACTATTGTCCTACAAAATATTGAAGTGTTTACAACTTTGTAGCAGACAAGCATGAAAACAGAATATTAATTGCTCACTAAGTTTGGCAGTTTGGCAATTGCGAGCAATCCAAATCAATAAACACAGTCATTCTGTACTTTTGGGAACCGAGAAACAACATTATTTGTCTTCGTTCTGATAACATATTGTCTAACCAATTTCACAGAAAGATTAAACACGTGTTCAAATTTCACAGGCAACTCAGAGGACATAGCCAATTAGTTAACTATTACTCACCTAAAGAAACTCCTATCCTCGTTCACCTTTTGTAAAGCAAAGCCTCCAACCAATTCAATCCTTACCACGTCTTTTGCTTCAGGGATTCCTTCATTAGTGAACCCATGAGTAATTCTATCAATGCTCTTTAAATCATCAATCTGAAAGTGAAAGCATAGCCAGATTCTTATTGTTTGGGCATCAGTCTAAATACAGCAACATTACGTACAGTAAGGTGTGAAACAAACTGCAACAAGTGAAAACCAAATTCTACTATTTCTGATACATACTGAAGTTAGGAGAGCGATCATTAGGCCCTTTTGCAAATACTCAAACACAAAATAATGCACCACAGCCTCCCTAGAAGACAGTGGCCACGTAACCTTCAACCTTTCTCCCAAAAACATAAGGAAAAATCAGTATAATATAATGGTGGAATTCAGAGAAGAAAACAAATAAGACACTTTGTTGCTGTTTTATTGTGGACAAACCTCAGTAAAGATATCTGTTCACCAATCCGGACTGTCTGCAAACAATTGCAGGAAATGATTTTGAATAGCGGAAAACTATACTGAGGCCACCTTAGAAGAATTCAAGAAATTGACAAAGAAAATTATTTTTAAATTTACAGTCACTTCAGTCCACATCAAAGGTTCTCTCAACAAACTTCTTGCCTTAAATTAATTAATTAATGTCAATTAAAGAAACAAAAAAGAATAATAAGTTTTTTGCAGCCAAGGAAAGAAAATAAAATTTTCACCAAGTTGCAGAAGCTGTAACCACATGCTACATCAACTAATACACATTATCTTGCATAATATAATGTATTACATAATGACATAAATAATTCTCACCATTTTCTGTACAAAGAAGACTCCCAAGAAACACATAAACCTGCAATGAGGCATTAAACTTACATAAAATATGTCAACAATGATCATAAGTAACATTTAAAATGGCGGTTGCCTAATTTTTCCTCATCATAGGATGAAGCTCAAAATTGCTAGAGTATTTTCAGCAAACTTACAAACATCAAGGGGCGCGTCTATATAGCCTTCAACAAGTAATGAATGAAAGGGAGTCCCTTGAGGTCCTTCACGATACATAATACGAACCTCTTCGGCATCCTGTTTTACCTGTCAAAATAAGTGAGCTTTCATTTATGTCGATATCTAAAAGCCATGTTGTAAAAACTCGTTACTTGATTCAATGATCAATAGTTAAGATAAGAAAATACAAGAAATCTAATAAAATCGTACAATTTACTTAAACTTTCCCGAGAATTCAAATCATTAGAAAGCTGAAAGTAGTTGAACTGAGCGTTGAATGGTTTAGAACAGGACAAAAACAAGTCATTTGGAATCCATGAGCCATGATTTCTCTCTTGCTGACAGGAAGAAATTTATCATACAAAGGTTTGCTAAAGAAGAATGTAAATGGAGAAGATTCTATAGATTGCAGGTTCAGGAAATTACATAAAAGATAAAAAGTAAATTTTTCCAGCTGAGAGAGCATACTTTCCATTGGCCATGAGATGTCTCACTAGTTTTCAACACCTCATTATCCTTCACAGAAGCACTCCTTAACATGTCAAGAAAGTTGAAGACATCCGTAGTCTTTCTTTCTACTACATTCTCGCTCAACCCTGCATGGTTGGAAGATATGAAATTAAAACTAAAAAAGGGTGAATAGTTAGCTCCTATTTTCTCTTAATGGTTTAACAAAACCACACATCCTGAGTATTTAGGACGGAAAGGAAAGGTCATGATCATAGCAACCTCCAGTTTCATGGAACGAAGAATTTAGGAGCTGCTTTTCGACCAAGGTTTTAAGGGTCTCCTTGTTTGTCAATTCGGAGGATGCCAATGCCTCGTCCAGCCTCTCTCTGTACTGAGCAATTTTTCTCTTCTTTTCCATCTTAACATCCAGAAAGAGCTCCCCTAAAAATGTCTCAGGCAAAAATATCACCTTGCATAGTTTACATCCATTTTGCTATGATCTCCTGACGTTCCAACGAGATAATAATTATCAAAATTTTGCAACAACGAAAAAACTAAGAAGGAATGATAATTTCTCATAGTTGTCCCCCAAGCCTAATTGCTCATGCACTTACCCAACTAAAACAAACAATATAATACACTTTATCCACGGCGCTAAACGAACTAACCACTTCTTTGCCAGAAATATCATCAAAGCAAATCATGCCAAACTGTTTGAATTGATTTAATCAAGTTAAAAGAATAATCTTTTAGATTCTGCACTTATCTCATCCAGATTCTGCATCATAAGAGCAACATGGAAGAGTTATTCCGAAACACTTTCTCCATAACCCTCTCAATAATAATTATCAATCAAAAATCCAAATTTCAGGGCACAGCCATTTACAAAACTCGCCCATATACTCATAAAAAAATGAAAATGGAAATAAAAATAAAACAGAACAAAATTATGCAAGCACCCATATTCGCATACCATTGAATTCACGAAATTCCATACGTATATCAGAAAGAACATTAAGTAAAATATGAAACAATCCACGTAGCAAAACCATCAAAATATTCGACTCATATGAAGCTCTTGTAAAGATTACCCAGCTGGCTTCGTGGAATTCTGAGCACAATCCAGAATCAAAACACTGAAATTATCAGTGCTCAAATTGCAAGTCTCGGTATATAATAACATAAATCACGAAAGACAGGAGATAATATCAGAACAAAAAGGCGGATAAAAAACATGGACTTGTCATGGACTCGACGAATTACAGACATATGGCAGACTCATAGATGAATTACGAATAAAACTGTACATTGATAAAATATCAAACAAAGTTGTATTTTCCTTTTTCCAGTTCTTTAGAAGAGTAAACAATCATTGGCGTTAAATAACGGGGCCATAAAATTAGGTAGGTAGTTGATCTTTAGCTAACCAACTAACAAAAGTCAATGAGGGGAGGAGCTGATATTATCAGTAGATGGGAGCGGCGCTAGGCTCACCATGTACCGGGTTTGGCTTTTTTCAATATTAAAAATTATTTTGAATTTTTTGCCTTATTTAATTATTACTGTCCTAATTTTTATTTTAAATACTCATATTAAAAAATTTACTAAAAGATATTCTTTTTATATAAATTATTATTAAAATAATATAATTTCACCATATAAAAAAATTTGTTGTGATACCCATCAAAATAAATTTATTTATAATTTTGTATTTAAATTTTAAATTTTTTCTCAATAATATTAAAATAACTCATCATAATTTTTTCATCCTAGAAGTGGAAGTTGTCAAGTGATTTAATGGTTATTTGTATTTGGCTTTTCAATTGAGATTGAATTTAAGTCAAGCATAGTAGAAATATAATTTAAAAAAATTATTATAACTCTTTTACAATTAATTTATGGAGAAAAAAAATTTATTTATGAGAAGATTAAAAGTATTTTTTTATATTAATTTAATAAATTATGTTTATAGTTTATAAATTATTTAGGATAGAGATCATGAAATATAATTTCTTATTATAAGCATTATTTGTTTTAATTTAATTGATTGTACTTTAGTAATTTTTAATTTTTTTAATATTTATATTGAAGTTCTATTAGATTTTTTTCATAAAAAAAAAAAAAATCAAATTTATCAGTTTTTTAATTTTGTAATTCTTTTACCGTATTTTGTTATTGTGTATAGTGATCGTATATAATATATATTTAAAAAAATAAGTAAGATAAATATTTTTATAAGTGGAGAAAAATTAACATAAATAATAAAAAAATCAATTAAAGGTATTTTAAATATTTATAAAAGTTTATAAAGTAAATATTTTTTAATGGGTGTGCAAGGTGCAAATAAACTCATCCTTAAAAGTTTTGGACAAAATTTTAACTCTTTTAAAAATTAAATTATTAAAACTATTATTATTATTTTATTTTATTTTAACAATTTTATCTTATTTTTAAAATTAATCTAACTTAAACATATCGGATAAAATTTTAAAATTAACGTTATTAATAATTCGAATATTAATATATATTATCACATGAATTTATATTACGATATTATATTTTTTCTACTATTGTTTTCTGAAATATAAAAAAAAAAATTGAATATTACGGTTTTATAATAAAATTAAAATTAAAAGAGTAATTAATTACATAATTAGAATTCAGAATTTTATTGATATGTTAAATTATATATTTTTAAAAATAAAATAAAATCGTAAGCCCAATTAGATTTTGTAGATTTTGATTCACTGCATGTACGAGAGTTCCAGAAGCCGAAACGACGGTGGTTGGGCCTTTTTGGGCAGGACACGTGGGGCTTTTATATCGATCGATTCTTACGTAAACAGCTTTGGCCATGTCGCGTGGTACTAAAGCAAATGCTAGACTCTCGCCCACGAGTCGCCGATGGCGTGGCAATACGTTCTTGCATCCACTCACCAGTTTAACAATTAAGGGCTTGTTTGGTCTAGGCTCTCCCTGAATAAATGTGATTATGATTGTTTGTAAAACAGAACCTTCTTGTAATCTTTAACAGACAAAATTTATAAATAGTACACATTTATTAAAAATTAAAGAGATGTAACCAAACAATTGTAAGTTCAACAATAGACATGTCCCTCGTCTCTTCTATATTTCGTATTCAAGTTTAATGATTTTCAATTATTTTAAACTTTTATAGAAGTTGGAATTTTTTTTAAAAAATTTTGGTCAATAAAAAACAATTGGTTTACTTTTTCCTTTTGGGGGTATACTGAAAATATGAGTGACGTTAAACATTCAAATTTTTTATATAAAATTTTGTGTAAAAACTAATAAAATATATCATTATTAATTAATAAAAATACAAAATTAATACAATTTAAAAATAAATAATATGAAAAAAAAATTTAATTATTTTAAAAATAAATAAAATACAATTGTAGCACAATTCAGACTTTTATGCTTAGATGCAAGCGATTGCTACCATCGTTCCAACAAATTGTTTAGTTATGTCCTTTCTCACATTGTTTCCCAACTTGATGCATCCATGGACTAAAGTTGGTTATTTGCTGAAACTGGACGAGGATTGGGAACAAATGTTGGTCCAAAAGAGGGAACGGGACAGGGATCTAGGACTCCTGTCCCCTTTTTAGATAACGGGCCGACGAGTATGATCGGTTGGGCCCCTTTCCCGACCCGTTTCCTCTTTTTTAAATTTTAATATAAAATTTAAATAAAAAAGAAAGAAACAATATTCGAAAGCAGACTCTTTTTCGCTTTTTGTTTTCTGCTACCGCTGCCTCTGCTTACGAAAATCCGAACGTAAGTTAAAACAAAATAAGAAAAAAAATTAGAAACGTAATTTCAGGTTCAATCCTATTCTGCCGACGGATTTCTTCAGCATTGCCAAAGCCTTTGTCGTGAAGCCCAGATTTTGCATACCCAGTTGTTCCGTATGCACTAAGATCGATCTCAAAGGTAACAATTGGCGGTTTTAGGATTTATTTCACTGCTTTTATATCGTATTTCCTTGTATATGAATGTGATATGTTTTTGTTCTTAGTTATTGTTGCCTTCTTCGTCTTTATCTACTTTTTTTGGGTTATTATATGCTGAATGACTCCATTTTACTGTCTTGTGGGTGCTTTTGCTGTGATTTTGTATTGGCTTAGATCGCTGGATCCTTTGTGCATGGGTTTTTCGTTGTATTCTTGTTTTTAGTTTTTTTAGTTGTGTGTTAACCTGATAATTTTACAGTAGGTGGTTTAGGGGTTATGTTTGTTGCTGTATTTTTTTTCAGTGAAAATGATCTTATCTCATTTCTATTGTTCCTATTATTTGGAACTTTTAGACTATATGGTTTTCTTATGTAAATTTGTTGTGCCATGTGATTGTGGTAAAAGATGATGAGATGTTGTAGAACTTTGGTATTGTAGCCTGTAGATGAATAGGTGAAGGTTCATCCATTTCTTCTTATTGAAGCTCAAATTGGATCGTTGGTTGGTTTTCTTTTGTGTTCCTTTCAAATTGGTGTTTGAGTGTTTTGATTCTTAAATTCCTATAGTGGTAGTTTCTGCTGCATTCTAAACTATTGATGCACGGTTTGTTGGTTGTAAAAGTTTTGAGGTTGGAGTTCATTTAACTTCTTTTTAGGGCCGTTGTTTGATTAAGTTCAGATTTAGTGTAATGAGTTTCAGATCTGTTTGTTTCGGGTGGAAATTGAACAAAATTAAAGAATTTAAAAAGAAAATCATGTTATTGTATTTCGTGTTGCTATGGTTTTCAAGTTTAAAAACTTCTCCGCAACTAAGCTTGGTGGTTTGTAGTATTATACGAACGTACTTGTTAAATCTCAATTATTGATATATTTATTGATCGAGATCTTATTTTATTTTTTTGTGCATTTTTCAATATGAAGAAAAAACTATGCAGGCTTAAATGAACTTTTTCCAGTTACTTCTATCAAATATTCAATTACATCCACAATTAGTTGGATTGTTCTGCAGTTGAGACCTAGTTTGTTGCATGTTACTGCAGTGCATTTTGAATTTGTCTTTGTTTTTTACAATTATGTGTAATATCAGCCGTTGATGTAATGTGGTCCCTGCTCCAGTAGATTTGGTGATCTAACAAGTTATCTCTTAAAATATATGGTTAATGCTGTCTGCTATTTGGTCTGCTTCTCAGTTATCATGTCATTCCAGAATTTTATGCAGCTTAGTCATCTTGCTCTTTCAGTTGCCAAAGAATATAATATGAGCATTGAAATATCAAAGTAAACTACATCCTGTAACCCAGGTGGGTTGATACTAGATTGGGTATTGACCTTGATGACTTGCTCATTTATTTGAATTGTAGTGGTTGATTTCTCAAATTTTTCTTGAGTGTGTTCCTTATGGTTGCTCTTTAAGATTATGGTGAAAGTGGAGCTTGATCTTAGGGGATTTCAGAAATTATTTTATTTGGATGGAACCACACCTGCTTTGATGAACTATTGGTGAAGCTTTCTAAAGCTCAATTATGAAATAGTTCATTGATTTCACGTCAAACGAGAGACAAGGCTCTGCTGATTAATTTATCTTGATTTTTGGTAGATGACTTAAAATGTGCTGTCATTCGGTTCATAAAAATATCTCAATGCAGAATTTACCTCTTTTGCCTTTAAAATAAGTTCATTTTTTTCTTCTCTGTTACAATGTTATCTGTTTTATGTCCCTATAGGTAGCATTCTTTCACTTATTATCCAAGATGTTTATGGTCATTGTCTGGTGAATTTATTTCTTTGATTCTCAGATTGTTATGCTGAAACTCTTTTTTTATTTTTTCTATTGAAGTTTTTGGAGATTGTAGATAAATTTCTGAGTTCCAGTGATTTGCTGCTAATTTAGAAGTAAAAACCTGTTATGAATTTTAGTAACCAACTTTTATTTGATGGATTAATATTGTAGTTTTTGATATTTGATATAAATTGTTGATGTGATTTTATTTATTGGATTAATATTGTAGGTTTTATATTTGAGATCAAAAGTTGATGTATTGAAGATATATATACATATATATTTTATACTGTTCAATAGTTCAAATCAAATAAATGATATTTAATTTTGGAATTTTTTGTTTCAAAGAACTGATCTCAGACCTGAAATCCGAACTGAACTGGTCGGTTCGAGTCAATTTTATTCCTCAGTTATTTTCAGTTCAGGTGAATTAGAAACAAAGTTGAGTTCAGGTCGGGTAGGTTAGTTTTCAGAAAAACCAACCTGAACCCAAACTTGCCCACCCCTAATTTATTTCCAATAATTGATGGGTATATTTACTTACCTGAGAAGGAAGTCTGGAATGAAACTGTAACCCTTCTTTCATAGTTGGGTACCAATAAACTCCTAGATCGAAAGGTTGAAATCAGCCAAGATGACAGGTACTGCTTGCAGAGTAGTAAAAGGATTGAACTTATACCCAGTGAACAGCACCCAAAGTCCGACCTTCCATTTGTGACTTCTTCCTCTCACTCAAAAAGGCTCTTTGAAGGGTTATCAATGATTGTAACAATAGGCCTAAGTCCCTAATATTATTATTAGCATTTCTTCTTTGGTAATTTTTTTTTTTTCTGCTGCAGCTTCAACTTAAATCCTTAAAATATATCCCACCGTCTATTCTATCCGTAAATTTTGCTATATGCTTTTTTTGTTTGGATTTTCCAATCTAACTGTGTTAGTTCCCCTTCTGTTAGATCAGTCAATTTTATTATTTTTGCTAGAAATTTCTTTACCGAGTATCTTTTAAAGTCATGGTGGGCTGGCAGAGGCATTTGCAGTCAGTGTGCTTCGTAACATTGGAAGACGGCTGGAACATAATTACACTGCATGTTCCAACTTTTCATGCTCTGACTTAGATTCATCTCTTTTGCGTGGTTAGACTATCTTGATATTGTTCCGTGGAAGTATATTATTATATCTTTCTATTTTGACCAAACAAGATTCTAGTACTGAAGTTATTGCAATGTGTTTGTAGTTACTTAATGGAGAAGGACTAATTGCCTACCTTCTGGTTGATATTAAACACCCTTGTTCTTATTCCTCTTGAACTTGTCTATCAGGTGATTCAGCCATTTGGCTCTTCTGGGTTTTGTCAAGTAGGATGAATTAAGATTTTGACATTTTAGTAGGGCAGGTATAAAAACATGGAAACCAGCTGTGTAATTTCTTATTGAAGCACAAGTATTTGCACAAATCTGGACTTGAAGCCTGCTTTAATTTGGGATGCATTTTTACCAAATTGTTCCAATTATTTAAAGGAAAAAAAATGATTAAAAAAATGGAGAGAATTATACCTATTAGGAAAAATAAATAATAAAGTGAGTAAAGATACCCATTTTCTGGAAATATTATTCAGGGTAGTTATAACTTTCTCTCTCCTGTATTTTCCAAATATTTGCTATTACCTTGTAGATGGTACTATCTGCTTAACAATTATGATTTTTGCTCAGGAATAGAAGACAATTTGTGTTATAACAAGTGTGTAAAGCTTGTTGTCCCAATTTTAATTTAAGAGGAGAATGTCCATGATCCCATGATCCCTACGAATATCAAAATTTCATTTAACATAATGCAACTGAAATTTGTGTGTTATGCAGGTTATTCACTCTGCCAGAGCCAACACTACCCATAATCATGGATTGCATCCAGACCGTCTCCTTGTTGGTAAGTAATGTGAGTGAACTTTTTGTGCATTGTACTTTGCTCTGCTCACTCCCTGCATTTAAACCTTCACAGCTGAGGCATTTGTTGGGAAGGGATTTTACAAGAAGAGAATCAACTACCATGCTAAAGGTAAATGTGGACTTAATGTAAGTCCAGAATGCCGTTTGACAATTGTAGTGAGGGAAATGACAGCTGAAGAGGAGACCGAAATAGCCAGTCTGAGGGTCAACAACTTCCACAAGCTCACTAAACTAGAAACTCTACTTGTACCTCATAAGCTTCTTGAGACAACCCCGGTTTGGAACCGCAAAGACAAAAGCAGCAATCATGAACCTAGTATGTCTGCATGAGCCAAATTTCTATTGGGTTTTCTCATTCTCATAAGAAAGTTTTGTAGAAGTATTTGAGAGGGACTTCCTCGCATGACATGTCTCTGCATGTTATAAGTGGGAATGATCTCTCTAGCAACTTGCTACCAGACAGAATGGAAGAGAACAGAAAATAACTTGATTCAGTTATATATCATGTGCAAATGTAGTTTTTAATGCTTGCTTGTGGTTTTGAACTCTCATATGTAGGCTTTCTGCGGAAATATTTCCATTTTATTTTTTTGTTGCAAGGAATATTTTGTTTTGCAATAGACATATGCTCCCTTATTACTACAGATTTCTGTTTTCCTTTGGATATCATTGCCCCTCATCAGTCATCAATTCAGACATCAAGTTGCAAAATAAGAAAGTGGAAAATCAATTAAGAAAATTTATGCAAGACGGTGAACCATTCTATTTCCATTTATTCCCCAGCTTTTCTTTCACTCTGTAGCTACCACTAAATAGGCCTTGTTCCTGGGCTTTGTTCCTTTCTAAATGGATTCTATGTGTAATCTAATGGTGGATTATCTGAAGCTTGGTAAATGGACTCTGTCTATCTAACAATGAATTATCCGAAACTTAGGTGATTAGCATTACATGATCATTGCAGTCGGCAGATAATTTTAGCCTTTTTTAAAAAAAGTAGACAAAAAATACAAAAAATTTAATGCATTGCATGTGGAAAACAACTTTTGAATCCTATCTCAAATTCTTTTTATTAGTGGAGATAATATTTATACAATAATGCTATTCATTGCTAAATACATTTCAAATCAAATGACAAGTGAATTGATGTGAATTTAATAAAAATTTTAAAGTCATTTATTATATCTTTGCACTATCTTATAAATGCACACCACCTCATTTTAAATGCATTTTAAAATTAAAAAAATTGAAATGAATAACATACTTTTACTCATATTATTCTAAATAAAATTAAATTATTTAATTCTTTTCTTTTCTTATTATCACTCTTTTATCTTTGGCTGCGAATAAAAAATTATGTTAGTAAGCACTCATTTAAGGTATGTTCGGGATAACTGACTTCTACTTAATTTTAAAAATAAAATTATAAAATATATTTAATAACACCAAAATTTATTTATATTTTAATTAACATTTATTTAAAATTTTATTCTACTGCAATACTAACTATGGAGTAAAAGCCAAAAATAATTGCATAACCATAACACTTCAATACCAAACATACTTTAAATTAATTTAGTTATTTTTTATTAATTAATTTAAATTATTTCGACAAACTAAAAGAAAAGCTAATTAGTGGGAGCATATCATAGTAATAAGGGTATGACTGCAATTAAAATGCTCTGCATTGAAGTGAACAACTACCGATTGATACAATAAAAAAATTTAATTATTAATTAAAAACTAAATTGCTATCAAATATTTTGTAACTTTTTTTTTCAATGATCAAGTGCGTTAAACTTATTCTTAATCATTTATTGAATAAAACAACTCTTTTAACGTTTATCATGTTTTTGTTAAAAAAAAATAAAATAAAAGAGAAAATTGATTCATATTACTCCACTCATAAAGACTTATTTGAAGTCTTCTTTTGTTTGAATATATGATTGTCTGAATTTATTTATTTTAAATAATTTTTTTATATAATAAACTTTCAAGATGCTTTTTACTTAAAAAAGTAATTTTTTATCTAAATATTAAAATATTAAGATCTAAAAATTTAATATAATATATTTATAAAAATATCATTATCTAATTAATTTATTTATATATTTACTCAAATAAAATATAATACGTTCTCTTTTACTTTTAAAACATAGAATTGTACAATTGAAAAAAAATAAAATAAATATTATTTTTGTTATTTTATACTAATTTAAATTTATCAAAATACCTTATAAATTAAATACGTGTATTTATTTTTATATAATATAAATAATTATAACAAAATTTAAGATTTAATTATTTATTTAATATTTAAAATTATAAAAATACAAAATAAAAGTATTGGTTTTAAATATTTTTAGATAAAAAAGAAATAATTTAATACTTATATACAAATTTTAAATTATATATATATAAAGCATGATGTCTTTTTTTAAATACAAATGAAAAATCAAGGATTACTCTATTGCGCCTCATGCCTATATCAAAATAAAATCAAAGTTAATTAACATAATATATTTAAGAGCAAAATTGAACATTCAAAGAAGGGGAAAAATATAATTTCTAATGAGGGCAAAATTAAACATTGGATATTGAACAAATAAGTTAGCCTTACTGGAAACTGTAGTTTCTAATAAGGCTTACTCCAAAACTATGATTTTGCCAAAAATTATTAAATTTAATTTTTCGGTCACATTATTTATTCATATTTTCATTTAAATAAATTTTAAACTAAATTACAACATCTCACATATAATTTGCATGTTAATTTTTTAAGAATTTTAAATGTTTTTGAAATTACATACATTAAAAAAAAAAAAAAAAAAGATTTTCAAAAGAAATAAATACCAATCGTGAAATGCAATATTCTATTATTGTCATAAGTATAAACTTTGACCAAAATTTGATCAAAATGTGTACTTAAACTTTAATTGACAGAAGAAAAAAATGTGAGTCAAGTGATTTTAGACGAATAAGATCCGTGGCTTTAATGGTAGTGAAAAAAGTATATTTTCGTCTAAAAACAGATTTTTTTGCTTAATTTGAAAAAGTTTTTCAGTTTTTATTAAAAAAAAAAAAAAATAGGTATTATTCGCGTTCATTTATGTAAATTTCCAGCTACAAAACTTTGTTAATAACTTCTGATGAAATCATTGATAAAAACAATATCAAATTCTACTGACAAACAGTAATTGAATTAATTATTATCCTTAAACTTTACTCTGTAATTATCAGGTGTGGTAAATTTCAGACGCAAACCTTGAACCAGGTGATCTAGTTTATTCTGAGCACTTGTCGGTCTTTTGTTCGACCTAATCGTTTTCCGCTTCGATTCGCCGCCCATTGCTATTTTATCTGCTTCGATTTTCTCGTTCGTTAGCGAAACAGAGAACGTAGAGAACACTCGCTTCTTTTTCGCTGGAATCTCATCTTGTTCCGATTCTTGATGATTACTTGCGGCCAGGGTTTGATCATCGTTAGAGTTCGCGACGTCCGCGTCCTCCGCCTTATTGTTGCTCTTTTTGGGAAACTTCAACGCGGTTCCCGTTCCGGTACCGTCAGGAAAACGAGCAATTTTGTTACTGCGGTGAAGGCGATTGCAATGAAACAGTTGACGTCATCATCGTCTTTGTGCGGGAGGGAAAAGGAATACTCGGAGTTTGAATAGGAATAGAAGAGTGGATACGTTCAGACGTTAAGATGTTTGACACGTGTACAGATCAGATAATACTGATTAACATCAGATTACTGATAAATTACTTGGACAGATTTTTATTTATTTTTATTTCCTGGCTTTATTTTGATTCTAAAATATTTCTTTTATTATTGGGATTGACTATACAGTATTAATGAATTGATACATTATTATACTATACATCTTAATTTAAAATGTTAATGTATTATACAGGGTAAAATTTAAAATTTGAAAATTGAAATACCAAAATTAAAATAACGAAAACTTAAAGTCAGATTTTAAATTTTGACATTCTAAATTTTTAATTTAATTTTATATTATATTAATATTTTAAAAATTATATTAATGTATCATACAATCTAATCTATAGTTGACAAGTCCTTATTTTTTGGGTAATTTGTATTAAAAGCTTAACTACCAAAAATTAATTAGATGTTCCATTTGAGTAAATTTTAATTTTTAATAAAACTATATATATTTCTTTACATATATATACTAATTAAAGATAATTCGTACATAAATTATATGCTTCATAACCCCCTTTAACTATTTACATCCATAGTGGCTCATTTAGCTTAAATTTAAGAATGAAGATAGCTTTTTAGAATATGTTTATATAACTATTATATTTCTCATTAATGTTTATTACTAACCTGCTTATACGTAACAATTAATAATTTTATCTGATGATTTGGAAGTAATAAATTGTCAGTATAGGTAACGTGTTTTAATTATAATTTTCATTTTTTTTTTTTTTGCAATTTTTAGCCTTTTACAAATTTTTATGAGTTAAAATTTATACAAAAGAAATAAAATTACAAACTAAAAATTTTTTTAATACAAAAATACATTATAAAGATGAATATGCGTAGCATAACCCTGTCGATAAACGTGCATCTCAATTTCGCAAATATCCTTAATCGTTTTTTTTTTTTTTTTCTTTTTCTTTTTACTGGCACAAGAAAAGAAAGAGAATCACATAATCAATTTCACTTTGTTTATGTGTTTAATACAAACAGCATCCTTCGAAATTCAACAAACCTGGTAAATTTTATATCTAAAAGTTTTTGTCATTTTTAGGTTCCTTATAGACAATGAAAAACGAGTTAGAGAACTTCTTGAATTTTTGATGTCGTAATTTTGAAAGAGAACCCAGTGTCAAGGTTTCATTCTCTTCTTGTAGGTTTACTATTATCAAGATTCATGCTTTATCGTCTATTATTATAATTGTGTTAGTATTTTCAGACCTAAAAGTTCTTGTCATTTATGTTATGGTTCTGAACTTCTTGGATTACATTAATGTGTCATTGATTCCAGCTTTTGGAGTTGACTTGTTTCCTATTTCTTGGAATAGAGTCTGAGATAATTACTTGCAATGCCTAATATTAGAACCATTCAACAACAGTAAAGTATAATATATTTTTAAACCAACTTAACATTTCGGTGAATGGAAAAGCAATTGCAGCAGACACAACTCACATAAAAAGTGCTTAATGTATACATTGAACATACAATACAAATGCCCTTATCACTTTGATGCATTGATACTTCTTTGTCTGAGGATCTCAACACCCAAATAATCAATAGAGCCATGAACGGCAACATGAGGCTTCCCAACTTTCACTCGAACAGCAGATATTTGAGGAAATTTTGTCAGGGTGGTGGATGCAACGAGTTCAGCTGCGGATTCTAGAAGATTATGCGGTTCCATTACTTCCTTCACTATGCTGTTAAAACGAATACACCAATAAAACCAGAACGATGAGTAGCACAACATGACGTCAATGACTAAAGGTACTTTTTGATTTGGTTTGGTTTATGTTATGACCAAAAGAGTTTTTAAAGCTAGAAGTTTTTTCCAAAATTTTTGCATTCTTTGACCGTAATTGAAGAACTCGTATTGAAATTCAAATAACTATTTTCTCCCTGTTTAGAGGAACTCAAAATTTTGGGCTTTTGGAATAATGCACACACCCCAGGTTCGTTTTCGAAACATTGCAACCCAAAACGCCTATGCTCAAATTGAAAAGCCAAGAGTTTACAACCTAACCCAAGTTGACATTCGCAAGCGAGCGATGTGGGATGTTATAATCTTCCCCCTTCTTCAAGGCCTTGAGGGGCTGATCAGTCAAAATGGTAACACTTACCAGTAACAATCGATCAAAACACAATGGATTTGCGGATTTGCTAGTATAAAATCTACTTGAGGAAATTCGATTTAAAAAAGTTAACCTATACCAAGTAGATTCCGAAGAGTATTTTAAGAGAGTTCACATAGAGTGGGAAAGATAGCAAGTTAGCACCAATGGTCGAAAGATATAGCACAGGAAATGAATTGTTGATGAGAAAATGCAAATATCGGCAACAACGACATTTTAACTGCAAGATAAATATATAGACAATTTGAGGAATTATATAGAGTGATGTAAAGTTTTTTCTTACCCGTAAATTTCAGTATAACTAACGGTATCTGCAAAGCGGTCAGTTTTACCAGCTGTCCGAAGATCCATCCAAGCATCTACGTCTATCAAAAACTTCTGACCAAGTTTCCTTTCTTCGGCTTTCACACCATGGAAGCCATGAAACTTCAATCCCCTTAATATGAGTTTGTCTCCCTTCATTATCTCAACATCTTCCATAATAGATCCTGGAAAAGCTCACTATTATTAGCTGCACACAACAGAAATAAAACATACCGAGTGTGAAAGAAAGATGTGGTTATGGGATCCCCGTCGTGTTGACCACGCTGATAATTAAGAAAACATTGTAACATTCTCTTTACATGTAAATAAAGATTTGAAGAGGTAATCTTCTTAATATGCATTAACAATGCCAGTATCAATTAAAGACCCCATTAACCCACTTTTCAACTTGCATTTATAATACAAAATATATTAGGCCAAAATCCAGCACCAGACCCAAGAATTCTATACTAACCATATGGCCATCTGAAGTTTCTTAACACTACAAGTGCACTTTAATACTAACCATAAGACATTAAGGGTATCTTTGTATTTGTAATGCTTCTGCTTAATTTTAACAGCAAAGCAGGTAAAATGTTTGGTATCAATGATAATAAAAGCATCCTAAACCAAGGCATAAATAGAATACTCGTACTCAGTTTCAAGTAATTCATGTTACCAAACCCAATAGTCCAACGATCTTAGTTCAACTTTGTTTATCATTCCATAAATATGACTATATCATAGAAAAATAAAAACATAAAAGAATAGAAATACACAAAGCAAAACTGCAGCTATCCTTGTTATTTAATCGAACATCTTTCGTGCATAAACCCATTTCTCCAATATCAAACACATTTTATTCTCAAAATCCACAAAATAAAGCATAATCTTGCCAAATTGGAGAAAAAACGAAGCTAATATTTGAAAAACACTGCGTGCTAATATTTACTTAAACTCTAAGAAAGGAGAGAGAGAGAGGGAATTCAGATTCGAAACAAAATACATAACAACCTAGTGGGAAGCAAGGGAATCCGTATGATTTGTGTATTGAAGCTCGATTTGGGAAAATGAAACGAGGATTTTGGTGGGCACCTGGAAGCGTTTGGTGGATGTGTTTTATTGGTTGAAAGAACTTGCCTTTGTATATTTAATTAATATGTCTGTGTTCTGCCCCTTGCTATTTACAAAACTTCTATTATGAATTACACGAAATATCCACCAACATATAATATTAATATATTTGTTTGTATACTAATTTATAACCCTAATATATTAATTCACATACAATATTAATTCATATGAAATGGTAAAGATGAAGATTCAATTAAAACCGAAAAAAGTAGAAAAAAGGGAAAAGTTATGATATACTCCATTGTTCTAATATATTAATTCACATGAAATGATAAAGTTGTTTTACTAATAAATCTGCACTTAATAAAGTTTTTATGCATATGTATTTTGTCACATGTTAACAATCGGAATGCGCAAATTATTGAAAACCAACCTACGCCAAATCCTTTCGATTCTTGCTATTTACTTGTTTGCTAAACAAATAAATCACTTTTAAAAAATGTTTAACAGTTTAGACTTCAATACGAGCATTGATTAGCAAGCATATATCTATACATTGTAAAACAAGAACATTAGCCTTTCACGGAACATTTTAAAAACTGTACAACGTCTAATACTATTTCTTTCTTATCTCTATTTCCAGTTCTGGTAAAAATATGCTGCGGATAGAGCGTGCTGCTTCTCAAGCAGAGTGAAGCAACAGAAAGAGAAAAATTCTGATGTCCATTTGGGTTCCACATTGAGATAATAACTGTACGATTATGTTCTATTTAGACATCTGAGGTTCTCCGATAGAAAAGGACATAAGCAGCAGATGTCTTAATCATATCTTGGCTGACTGGATAAACCTTGTCATCATCAAACTCATACCATCTCTGACGCCCAAGCTGCACACAAGCAAACAAGCAATGAGAATATTTGTACTATGCGAAGGAGGTATTGTATGCCAAAATTTATTACAGAGGCAATTTGCACATAAAAAAGGTAGAAAATGTATTACCTAAACTACAAAATGCAGATCCAAAAGAAATTTCAATGACAAAACAAGTTCAAACTGGTGCAAAAGCATTTAACATTCATATAATGGATTAAACGATCACACTTTAACACAATACACAGTCATATCAACTGCAACACAGCTACCAACTCACAAGTAAACCATTACTATTTGATATTTGAATTTGTCATTCATTAATGCATGTCCAGTCTTTCTTTGGCATACATGTTACGTGGCCACCGGCCACCTGCAATTCCATGCATAAAACCTTGAACTACTTTGTAAATTTTCACTATTTATAAATTCAGAAATAGTTCTATCAGAAACGAGCATTAACAAATGGAGCAAACGGTTCTTTTTAATCATACTAGTTCCATATGCAATGCCATCAAAATAATGAAACAGACATCAACCAATATGAGGAAAAAATAAAACAAATAGAAGTAGGCACAACTTACATCTACAAATGCAGTATAGTGACCACCTCCCATGCCTCCATAGTGATTACTTATTGCATACAACACATAATGGTTGGACAATTGGACATTCCTATGGGAAATATAATTTGAGAGATCAAGATCATCAATTGGAAAGTCAACATATGTTTCCAGCTTGCTCTTAAAAAATCGGCTGTACAAGAACCGCTTTAAATGAATAACCAAAATATCAGGTAGTCTCCAAAGATCTAATTTCTTGCTGGCTTGCCGATGCTTTTTGCACCTGGGACAGTACCTTAAATTATGCATATTTGAAATATCTTGATTAGAGAGACAAGAAGAATTTGATCTGAGAGTTTCATGATTAAAGCTTCTATATAGCTGCGGAGATAATAATGAAATACAAAAGAAATGAGCTAGAAAGCACTGCATATATAATGAAAATAACTAATTAGTGTACCCACTAACCACATATCTTCTGGTCCCAGGGGCTCCTCCTTTAAGAAGGCTTCAAGGCATTTGTATAAAGAAACAGATTCTTGAGGCTTCCTCGTGAATAACTGGGGCCTTAAAACCTCCATCAATGAGCTGAGAAGACATGTATCATATTTTTCAATCATCTTTTCTGGCCAGCAAACAAGTATATTCAACGGCTCATTGGAATATGAGATTGATACTGATTCATTCATCTTTATCTCTGTAGGTTCCTTTGAATCTATACAGTAGAATCGGAAGTTGTCACCCAAATAAGGGTCATCCCCTATTTCACTGTCTGCGACTGCATCATTATCTGAGACAGGGGGGTTAATAACATCCTCCACCACTGAATCTTCATTAGCCATATTTCCCGCATCATCAGAATCATTTGAAATGTCTTCAACAGGCATTAGAAATGGACTGAGTAAATTCATAAACACTCCACCAACGTCAGATGCGTTACTAAGATCAGACACCCTAGCCACAAGAGGAGTGCCAAATATTTTCCAATCTGATGTTAATCTCCCTAAACTCCAAGACCTGTCTCCAGAATAATTAAATTAATAATAAACAGCACCAATCATCGTCATGAATATTTAATAAGAGATTATGAAAAAAATGTTTAATAGTCTTTCTAAGAGATAATTAAGAAGCTCATAGCGTGTACACATTAGCTCCAATTTGGTCTAGGATTCAAGCATGGCCAAGAAGAAGAAATCTTTTAGAAGCAGTGGGTTAGATTTGGGAAAGAAGCAGATGAAACTCCTGAGATAGTCCTGGCACAGGATATTTAGATATGAGAAACAGGCTCGAGAGACAAAATTGCAAAAAATATTTGGGCAGTAAAATGGTCAAACCATGCAAAAGATATTTGTTAAAATCATCAATTCCTTTCTCAGCTGCAGAAAATTGTCATAAAAATTTCAAAGTTTGCTAAAATTTTAAATGCTGTCTCCTTTAACATGGATACGAAGACAGATAGTAGATTATTTTCTGCATCATCTGTAATTACTTTAAAGAGCCACTACGTACCATTGATGTAAATCACTTATAATACTGAGACACTTTGATACAGCTATGATTGATATATTGACACTACATATAATTTCAAGTATTAAAAAAATCAAAATGATTCATAAGCCACCGACTATTGTTAAAAGCAGGATATAATTGCAAACATAATCATTCATGACAGTTTGAGAATCCCTTTAAACATCTGTAAATCACAAATAATTTCAATGCCAATCAATAAACAAGCTTTTATAAACTAACAGATGAGTAAACACCATCGACTAACATCTGCTGGAGGTCCTCTCTATATGTGAAAATTTCTGAGATGGCTAATTGAGTTATAAACATAGAATATGCATCCTTCATCTTCCATCATAACAATTTTGACACAGCAACAAAGAGCAGTGCACCATACTACCTGTGAAATTACTTCAATCATTAAATGAAGCTGTCAATAACTATAACAGGAATCCAAGAAGCTTACTTTTCCTTTCTTTGATGCATGAACACTACCAAGGAGGATGTCTCACTATCCTTGGGTAATCGATAAGCGACAAGTTTGTCTTGATCCCTGATCAAGGCCAATGAATCAGATGGCTCTTCCAGCAAACGGAAAATCTTATTCCTGTATATCTGCATACCAGGCACAAAATGAAGCTCAAGTCACATAACATTAAATTTGAATACCACATACATGAAAAATTTTAAATTTGAATGCCCAACTCCATATAGTGTTTCTAGGTTTCTCATCTAATACAAGAGCAAATATTAATACCACATGAAAATAAAATCATTTGATGACAATGGATAATCTCACTCGGCATTTTGCATTACATTACTTGGGTAGCCTTTTTTTTGTAATATCTAAAACCTAAATAGATCTAAATGTATAAAAAAAATTGATATGCTTGTTTTTCATTCATAGTATTTCAATACAAACATCTGAAAAATAGTGATTTGACTTAATATACCCTTATAGATGATAATTCTATATAGGATGAAATAAATAAAATTTTTAAAACTACAAGTACATAAACTTATTCAGATATTTGTATTCAACATCAGGTAAAAAGTGTTTAACCTAATTTTATTTAGATGTAACTATCAAATGTTTAGCGTTAGGTTGAAAAACAGACACTTTAAATATATCTGACCGATTGAATATCATTAAGTGATATTCAGTGTTCAGTCAAACAAAAAAAGTCACTATAGTAAAACTGAACAAAATATATGTTTAAATTAATAAAAGATACTCTAATCTTGTTATCATGATAGGGTTTAGCATGGGCAATCTCTAAAGGACAACATTATACATCCATTTAGAATTTAGCAGAAAAGATCACGGTGCTTGAATACCCATGCCTTTTCCCACAAATATGGGATGTGAGGGGACAAGCTTGTGTAGACGATTGTAAGCAATATAATAACTGCTTGATCATGGATATGAATTGTGACATCACAGATACATTGCTAAGAAAGCAGTTATACCATAATTCAAGTACCCCAAGGCTTACCAAGGTGCTTGGAAGCCCATGCTTTGGGTCAACATCTCAGATGCAAGATGCTCCTTACAGAAACTATACACAGTATTTAAAACCATAGAACATACCTCAGCCACCAACAACTTTTCATCATTTCTTAAGAAACATGAAGTGCTCAAAGCCTCAATAAGATCCTTAAATCTCCCACATTTTGGCACAGTTACAGTAATTGGAGTTGGCAAAGTACTTCCATCCGTACTTAAAATTGTCACAGTCATAGTCCTCATTGTTGTTGAAGGCAAAGGTAGTGACAGATACATAAGTGGATCAAATGTGACTGACACCTTCTTGCAAACAGGGCAAACCAACATTGATCGGTACTGACCCTACAATAAAACAAAAGCAAAATGTAATTCAAAAACTAAGCTGACGCCACCTTAATTATATATCAAAAAACATTTCTAAAACAAACAAACAAATATCAATGAACCACCCTTCTAAACTTACAAAATCATAAGAAACTTGAACTTTGGAAATTAGTCATTTGAAAGCCAATTCTACTGGCAGGTTGGAGGCCACCAAATTAGAATACCAAAACTATAATGATATAGATCAAGCTAGGCTAGTTTTAATATTATTTTCATTGTCCTTATTTTAGTTGAACTAGGCTTAGTTTCTCACTAGAATCATGCTGGGTTACTTATTTTGATTGTTGGTTTTCATTGTTATTCTGAAGGTAGGAAATGTATTTCTTACTAGAAGTAGATTATTTTCCATTGGTTTTCATTGTTATTGTTAGGATACGAATTCTATTCTTTATTTGAGTAGGTTCCCTCTCTTTTTTGTTCAGTGTATAGCCAACTATAAAGAGGGCCTTGATTTCAATTCTAAAGGCAGAATTGGATATTACTGAATAATGTTCCGACGTGTTCCTCTTATTTTTTCTAGTTTTTTCTCCCCTTTCTTTTCTTTTTATAGGTGCTACATCATATAATATTTCATTGTAAAAACCATAAAATTACTAGCAAAACTAGAGTACCAAGTCGTGAAATAATTAGACAAGATGAACTTGTATAATAATAGACTTACTTGGCACAACTCCACTATGACAGAGTCATTGCGGGCACGGTGATTCCGCCAATATTCTTCAGCTACTTCTTCTTCTGGGACTCCCTCTGCATCCTTAGCTTCTATGTACGGCTTGCATTTCACTCGATTCAGATCTTCATGAAGTCCATCCAACAAAAAGGCAAGAAATTCCTGGAGTACAAGCACTTTTAACATATTAAAAAGTAATTCTTCCAACATACCACTGAGTATTGCTAAGAAAATATTTGCACACACTCATGAATATAACCCATTGACCTGTGGATGATAAAATGAAGAAAATAAAAATGTAATGCATAAGCAAATAATAGCACTAACTTGGGAATCATGCTGGTTATAACCACTGAATTGAGGAGCAAAGTTAGTAAGTTTCAACTTGAACATTCTTGGAGACACCAGCAAATCTCCCGGAGCCCACAGTTTCCTTATTAGATCTCCAAATGATCGAGCAAGTTCACCCTGAAAATGAGGCAGACAGTAAAGTCAATGGCTGGGAAATGCAGAGAAGAAGAAACTAGAAAAGGAAAATGCTCAGTAAGAGCAAAACTTAATCCAGATACATGTATTTCATACATTCAACCCCAATGGATTTTCATAATTTATCTGTTTCTGGTAGTCCCCAAGGAAGAAATCAACAAGCTTTGCAGTATGTGCTAAGCACTGGATTGCAGTATTCATAAAACAAGTATTTCCAAGATTGCGTAATCCTGTCAAACCCAAAAAACCGACTCCTCTATTGCCACTGCCACACCTTAAGGAGCTGGAAGGAATTATAAAAGAGTTCAGATTATCATTGCTCCCATTCATCTTTACCAAATCATTGCAAGAACCATTTGTCTGATAAAACTCTGCCATCTCATCAATTATCTCCATTGTAGAATCAGAAAATCCGTGAACTTGCAATTCAAGGAGAACCTGCACGTAAAGAAAATAAAAGCATATAAATATAGTAAAAAATCAATTTTCAGGGTGGCAGGAAAAACCAGTTCTGTTTAGCCGTTGTAGCACAATATTTTCATCAACAAGCCGCAGCAATCAAATTAGTAGACAATATAAATCAACAAGCAACAAGAAAATTCCAAATCTGAAACTTTACCTAATATTGCCCGAATATAATTCATCCAAAAGAAACTATTAATAAAAGCATTTCAATATTTTCAGAAACAAGGTTTTTGTTTTCTTTTTGACAACCCAAAATCTCTCAAGTCTACTTTGCAAACTATGCCCCTCCAACTCTGCAATCTTTGGGAAGCAGGGAACTTGCGGCTTCTTTACCAGCGTCAGGCAGAGCGCATGCCATCAACACAAGTGACTAGCCTATTAAGAGGTGTGGTCTCCTTGCAGATCAAGTGCTTTATCCAAAGTGTGACATAAAATTCTACCCATGAAAAACAATTTTCTACTTTTCTCACAAAATTAATCTTTGCAGATTGGAAGAAGGTATCCCATGGAAAACAACTTTCTACTTTTCTTCCAAATCCAATCTTTGCAGATTGGAAGAAGTTACTCTTCTTTTAATTAAAACGGATACAATAGTTAATGAAGGGCTCTCAACCCCAAGAAAATTAAATTACAGACCAACAGATTACATTGAAAAAGCTAAGCAAGAAAGAACTCTATTTATTACTGAATAACCAAGAGCTTCTTACTGAGGCTTGGTAGCACCAGGCCCAATAAAAATACAAAATTTCAGAGGAGATAAATAAACAAATATATCAAAGTCATACCTCTTCGCCTGGTTGTCCTGGCAAATCATTGGAAGGACTAATTCTATCATCCATCAAAAATCGAGTTGTCTGCCCTGAGAAGTCCCAAATATGCAGCTGTACAAGTATTGACTAAGAAAGAGTAAATAATGCTCCAAATGCACTAACCATTTCGAAGTAAGATATCAATCAAGGGTTGTCAAACTCACCACCTCTGATGTGGAAATGAATAGATTGCAGGCTCTTTTGTAAAGATCAACCTTATTGTCCTGAAAATAATCTCTTGTTGTATATGTAAAGTACAAAATATTATTCAAAAATAGAGATTGTAAAAGAGGGCTAGGACTTGGAAAGAATGACAAATTCAAGAATTTAGACAAATTAAGGGTGTGTTGGGGATACAGCTGTTGTGGTTTAATCTACTGGTGCAGGAAAATGGAATCACTAGTCGTCAAGTTCAAGCAAGTGGGTGGTGGTAAACATTAGCTACCAAAACACTTTAGCTGCTGTGCTTTCAAAGTAAAGTTAAAGCACAGTAGTCCCACATAGATTATGAATGAAGCTTTATCAACTAAAACCTTGTATCGCTATGTTGCACTAAGTATTAGTGCAAAGGTAGCTTGGTAATTCAGCATTCTAGCTGAAATGAACTGCATTTGGAGTACAATGGATCTTATATTTAGTTGATTTTCAACAAGTATTATCCTTCAAGATTCCTAAAAGAATGCAAAACTCACCTCTAAGCTGATCTTTACTACCAATGAATTAGTTTCCTGAGAAACAGAAAGCCTAATTTGTAAGGGAAAAACATTCTGCAGACGATTGTCTGCAACAGAAGAGATCCCAACTTCCATCATTGCTGCTTTAGAATCATTATGCCTATACAAAGAGGAATAAATCAATGCCCAACATGTACAAAGCCACCAGCTAGTACCCTAAAGGCTCATCAACATATATAATCATGTTCATAAAAGAAAAGGGCAACCAACAGCAAGGAAAGAAGACAGGGTTGGAAAGAAGGGATGCTGATCCCTTTACAAATATGATACCAATTTCTCTACAAATTTCACTGCCCTTAGCGGCCAGAAAAACCAAAATGACAGTCTATTTTCAAGCAAGGAATTAACAATAAACAGCAAATGCTTTTGTTTTGTTGCTCTTTGTCTTCTTTCAAAAATGATAGTTGTCCACCATCCAATATTGATGCACATGATAAAAACAATGACAGGACAGAATTCATACAGCCAATTCCAAATGGCTCAAAATATTTATGCAGCATTAAGTAAAACCAAAATAGTGAAGCTTTATGAAACAAGACATATTACAAGTCCTTGGGCTGTTGAATAGAATCTAATCAAACTGAAATGGAAGATACAACATCCTCCACCTTTGATGCTTTAAAAGTAATTCTAGTACCAGGAACTTGGAGACAACTCTATTGATATAAAAGAAGAAAAAGTTTGTCAACTGCAACAAAGAATTAGAATTTAGCGATGACTAAATGGTAACAAAGAAAATCTGCCCAACAATGAAAGAACAATCATATCCTCAGAATCTGGGGGACCAAATTCCTCATCTTTGGGAAAGTAAGTTCTCTATGTTCCTATGCCTTTCAGATATGATTTATTCAGTCAAGCCGGAATTTTTCTTTTCTTTTTCATGTAGTATTACCACTTTCCCATAACATCATTACCAAAAAGAAAAAAATATTAAAGACGTTTTCTAAGTTATCAACTTTAACTATGTTATCATCCTAGATAATTGGGGTCCAGTACACAGATTATTTCCAGCATTCTTCTCAATATGGCACTTTGTATTGTCAAAACCACTTTACTCACTACTTCCATTCGCATCTTTATGATTCGACCTCTGATGCATCCCAAGAAACGAAAGAACCACAAGGAGATATTTCCAACAAGTTGTTTATAGGGCTTCCCTTTTTTCATTTTTATTTACACAGGATCTCTTAGCCTTTGCTTGTACATCAAATTCAAATCTAGGGACCACTTCTTTTCATGTCTTATCTTCTTTGATTTCTATCTCACATAAGTAATTGTTTAAGAAATTATGTTCCTAACATTATCAATAAAGCCTTATTCTACACATCAAAACTACCTTAAACCATTCTTTCTTGCCTGGATGTCAATTGATGCCATCAGTATCTAATGCATTTAAACTTCCTTCTTCCCTCACATGGCCTTTACTCAATGTCAAAAACTTATCTAAATTCACAACACAACATAATCATAACGGTGATTTCAAAATTTATTAATATCGCCTGCAACAATTTCCCTCAACATAATTTCATAACTTTCAGAAGCAAGACATAATAAAAAATTAACCTGACACAGAATACATTAACCTAGTTCTATCCAACATCCTCATAAATCTCACATCTTCAAGCATTACCATCCGATATAATAAAAGTCCCAGGCATCTCTTGACTATATAAGCACTTTAGTTCTCACTGATAGTCCTAATTTATGGAACTTATAAGCACTTTGCTTTACTTCTACAAATGTAAATTCGGTTATAAAGTATCACTTTGTACTTCTAGAAAGAAACATATTACTGCAAGGACTCAAAAATTGATCCTACCAATAGTTTTCAAATTTAACCAAAAGAAAAGAAGATTAGTAAACAGCAACAAGCAGTTCCAACCATAAAATGTTCGGTCAAAATTGATGCACCCGTATAGAAATGTTCAATCATAACTCATGCATTGATATGGAAAATTCTAGTTTGCTAATAAGGCCTACGAAGTACAGAAACCCACAATATACACGTCAAACAAAAATGAACATTTATCAAATTCTAGTACACCTTGAGAGTTGGCAGTCATGGCCATTTTGAAGGACTTGAAGGGAAAAACAACAGGGCATCATAACAGAACAGTAAAGTGAATAAATCCCAGCTCACCATTTGAGAGCTCGAAGCCATACTCCTTCAGGGATCAAAGCATACTCACGGAAAGAAACTCCTCCATCCCCATTACAAATATCTTGACAGTCCTCTTTCTTCTTCAAATCCAATACAATCCCTGATTCAGTATTATCATTGTCTGATGAAACTTCATACAAAACACCTTCTATTTTATCAGCAAGAACGGTTTGTGCCTCCATCCACAACCTGAAACGCAACGTAAACACTTACGAGACCCCATAAACAAGAGATGTTTTCTTCCTGATTGCACTGTACTGTTCCAGTTCAATCCAGACCTACTTCCATTTCCATAAACCAAACGTCACCATCTCAGCCTAAATTCACCAGACCATTCCAAATTCACTTTCTCACAAAGTCCCCATTTGCTTGCCGAGAAAAGGCATTCCAATTTCTTTTTGTTCTTCAAAAAAGAAACATTTTTCGAGAAATTAACAAAAACAAATCACCAAAAACAAATTTGTAACTACAATTTACGGGGAAAAAAGAACACTCGTACTCTCACTAAATTACTCTAACTTACCTTTTAAAAAAAAAAATTACTCTAACTGGTGAAGTACCAATCGAGCAACTAAATAACTCCTGCCGAAAGTTTCCGGTAAATGCGAAAGTTGAAAATGCATTAATTAGTTCAATAGTTAAACCAGAAAACATGTGTCACAGATAAAATCCGAAACTAAAAAAAATTCCTAATTCTACCATCTACCTTCATTTTCTCGGCAACCAAACAGGACACATGCAATGCAAACCAAAGACAGCACGCACCTGTAGGGCACAAGATAGACCTTCTCGCGGTCGTCTTCGTCAAGAAAGCCGCGGCTATTAGTTCTCCGATTATAAGAAGTATTTTGGCGTGAGGTATTCGGTTGAAAATCAAAATCAAAAAGGCGATCATCATCTTCAGACGAGAAGAGATAGTCGTTGTCCATGGAAGAGAAGAATCTGGCTAGGGTTTTGGAGAGGAGCGATTTGCAGAGGCGCAGAGCAGAGAGAGAGATACGCGAGAGGAAGCGCGTGGTGGTTCTGGTGAAGACGAGCGATAATTGGAGCTTTTCTGCAAGTCGGGTCATGAAAACGTAGAGTGTCGTCACGAAGGTAATTATCGCTTCGATTTTAAAATCATGGAGTAATACATTTGGATCCCTGAACATTTCTGAATTCTCAATAGAAAAACATAATTGTTCATTTATAATATAAATTAGTCCTGTTCTCTCCCCTTAGCCGCCTTAATAACTCGTTAAGAGTTGATTTCATACTAAAATACCATGGTCTCTGCTGCGCTTTTAGACTAATAGGTTTTATGTTACATGAATTTAAATTTGTTTGATTAGTTCAATTGCAATCTTAGTAATAGCACTAAAAAAGGTAGAAAAACTTATTAAACACAACGGTTAATGGTTTCTAATAAATTCTACATTCTATTATATTTGAATCAATAACTCTCACAGTATAAAAGTAGTTTAGTATTTTGTTATTTTTGATGTTGCATTTGTTTAGTATAGCTTAAACTTTACTGCTTAATTAGATACTAAGAAAACGTATTAATTATCAAATATAATAATAATATATTTTTAACATTAAAATATAACTTGTTTAAGTATTAAAAATAAGTCACATATTTTTATCAAACTAATCATTTGACAATTTTTATAAAATTTAGAAGATTTTATTAAGACTATTCAACTCTCAATTGAAACTTAATAATTCAAGAGAAAATATCGTTAAATTATTATATTATTATAAGCTTATAGGGGCGGGATTAAAAAACTTATCTGAGAACATGAATATTTGTTTTTCTGAGAGTATAATAGGATAAACAGAGAAAACATCGATGATTCAGATGTTATTAACCCTTCAAATATAAATGGTAATAAATTACAGCGGCTAATAATTTCCTTCCGACAACCCAATATTCATTAATGTATGATCCCTTTCTTAGCGGACGCGAGGTAGAAGTATGCATGTGTCAGCGTGTGAGAGTGGGGAGACGAGATCGTGAGCGGAGCACAGATTTGTTTACACGCACCATATTTGCGAGTGCAATAGCAGAGGATTGGCGTAGATGGTTCCAGATGTGGTCTGTAAAAGGCTATGTAATCGACGTAGCTTTCAGACCCAGTATGCATGGCCCGTGGTAAATTTGTTGGAGGGATCCATGCAACGATTGCGCCATCGATAACGATGAGTAGATTTGATTAATTGCCTTGTACTCTCTATCCATATGTGGTGACAGAAGCAACTCGCTCCTTTTTTTACACCCTTTCGTATCAAAATCAAAATTTCATCGAACAAAATCTTTTCTAATACTGTGACAGTTGTGAGTTGCCCGTATCCGATAGCGTGGCCAGTAAAAAATTTTCAGTATTTAATTAATAACATAATATAACTTTTTTTTCACGATGACCAAAAAACCCTGCCTGATGGGCCGTAAAAAAATTAAGATATTTTGGGTGCGGGTATAATTAAAAAAATCAAATAATGTTTCGAATTTTTAAAAATTCGAAAGAAATACGGGCTGAACTTAGGTTTCACGTAATCTGAAAAAATTCAGCCAGCATACCAAATTTTCACCTTTAATTATCGTTGATCATTATGGAAAAAATTTTCAATATTATTTTACTTTAAATTTAATATTATTAAAAATTGTATTTAATTCTTTATATAATAATACTATTATAATCAGCATAAACAAACCCCTTTTATAAATATAAAATTAAATTTTTAACTTTAAATTTATAAAAAAATGATTAATTTTATAATTATTATAATATTATTATGATGTAAAAAATTGAATATTAAATAGTAATTTTAATGATATCAAATTTGATATAAAATAATATCGAAAATCTTTTTTTTACGGTGGCCAATAGCGAAAATAATAAAATCTATTCTTCATTCAGAATTTCGGTGACCCCATATATTGTAGCCCTGCATAAACATTATCTATATTTCATCATGATGGGAGCCTCTTGATTTCATCCGAGTCTAAATTCAAGGAATGACAAAACCTAATCCAAAACCTAGATTTTGCCATCCCTTCACTAGATTAGAGTAAGAAATCTTGTATTTCTGAATTAATTTTTAAGATTTGCTATAAGAGCGTGATAAATTTTTTATTGTGTATGTTAGTATTTAGAAAAATATATATATATTGCGCCATTTAATCTACAGTTATTAGCCATTATTGTTGCATGAAATCACTAACGAAATCTTTTAACAAATATTTTTAAAATTAAAAAACAATAATAACGTACTTATGAGCTTAATTTTATTACCACTTAAAAACACAGCTCATCTAAAAGCAATCAATATGATTCTCGTGGCAACAACATTACGAATACGAAAAACGTAAAGCCCAAGGCCTAAGCCCATGATCGGTACCCTTAGCTTAGTCCTTCTCTGATTTTAATGTATAGTATGGCCCAGATCAAAACCACCCAACTGATAGCAAAGCCCAATACATAAGTGCGAATCACTTTTGTAATCGTCAATAACCATGCCCTTAATGTCAAAACTGTCCTATCATCGTATTATTCATCACCATCGATAGCCATACCTTGACTTTTTGATTATCGTTTTCTTATTAATTAAATCTAAGTAAGTGTCTAAATCCGGAATTCATGGGTAATATCTATTAAAATAAATTATGAAAATTACCTAACATTTTTTCATCGTATTTGAAAATGAAATATACTTTCTTTCTTGTGATGTCAATACACTTGACTTTACATTGGATGTCTAATGAACAGCCAATCTGTGTATTCTTTATTTTTTCATTATTCAAAATATTACATGCTTTATTCCGTTATTGCTTGAAAATGAAACAAGGGGGGCCTTGTTGTTCATTTCTGATCACCTTTTCAACCTACATTAGATAATATTGTTGCTTACCTTGACCACAGACTTTATTTTTTTTTAATCAATGTTGTCCTGAAAAATCTCCTAAATCTTCAAAATTCCTCAATAAATTTTCATAATGTTAGTCATAATATTTGATATTTAAATTTACATATCATACTGCATTAGCATGATGTTATATACCCATATGACAAAGATAAAATTACCTACACATTTATTAAAAATTTTTAATTTTTATAAAATACTGATTCGAATTAATACATGGTTATCTGGACCATACCATTATTTTGCTGCAAAATATTAGCGTATTGATTCAAATTTGCTTTCCCTAAGAGAGCAATTTTCTCATTGCTATCAATAAAATTTTGATTCTTGAATCATTTGTGAAAAAATATCTTTCACCATTTTCTCAATCCCCAAACAAGCAAGTCATTACTCGTATTCCAAAAAGCTAAATGAATATGATGATTTCAACTCTTTGACAATTTCTCTTCTCCCACGTATTTTTCCATTACCTTTGCTTGCACCATTAACTCTTGTTTAACTTTGAAGAGATAAAATGGGTTCTCATTGTTTGACCTGGAATGCAACAAAAAAGATAATTGGCATCAGATGGGACAACGCAAAGAGGGGAATTCACGGGATTCCTCCACTGATGATTCAATTTTTTAAACGTGAGGATCAAAATCAAAAGGAATGGTGGCCCTGATGCCTGATGGTTTTAGTTTTTTACGGATCATCCTCATGGTTTCTCCACTAGTGGCTTTGCAATCATGGCTTCCTATTCAAAGGTCAAATCGAAAAACATACCATGCAAAGAGAATGGAATTCCCATCTTTTGGATTTTCTTTTTCGCAAGAAAAAAATAATATATATTGGTTTAGCTTTTGGGATCAAGGTGATCTTTGCGCGTGGAAAGAAAACACATCGAAGATATCGACTTGAAAAGGGCAAAAATGTAATAAGCAAATTTACCTATGTAAATCGGGTTGGAATATAAATTTTTATATATATTTAAACATAAAATATGATATTATTATTGCATATTTATATAATAAAATATATATATTTTTTAAAGAAATATGTCATATAATTATTATATAAAACTATCATATTAATTTATAAAAAAATAAATTAAAGCAATTGACAAGTCGCGCACTTTTATAAATAATATATGACAAATTGTCCGTGCGTAAAATGAGAGAAAGACAAATTATACATTGTAGATTATCGATGTTCTTTTTCTTGAAAATAACATTTGATTTTGAATTGTTCAATACTTCAAACTGTGTAATCCCATTTTCGATCAAGGAGAGAATCCAATTCTTGTTACATTAATTAAAATAATATTTGAAGACATTTCTTAGTAAACTCCTTCGTATACGTAAAGACTCAAAAATTTTAAATTATAAATAAAAAAAATTCAATAATAATTTTTAAAGATAAGGATTAACATTATTATTAAATTTCACAGTCATGTCTAATGCAAAAGGGATAAATAGTTTTTTTTTTTTATTAATTCATTTGAGATCATAATTTTTTATTTTTTAAAGTCATTTTATTTGAATATTTTTATGGAATTATTATTATTATTAATTTCTCTGTTTTTTAAAAATAATTTTTTTATTCATAAATGGGACTCCATTTTCCATGTTTTTTGTTTTTGGGCTGCCTTCAAGTTTGTCAGTTTTCTGTATGCTGCTCTTTCTTCTTGGATTTGATGTTTGAATTAGAATTTTGTTTTTTTTTTTCGTGGCGTTGCTTTTAATGGTTTAGGTTTGCTTAAAACATTTTGTTTCCGAAAATAATTTCTGAGCATAACAACGGTGGCATTGAATATTCGATTGCATATTCTTTCTACCAATGAAATCTTTTAGACTTTTTGTTTTCTTCTTCTTTTTTTTTTTAATACAATTTAAATTTTCGTCCTTTTTTAAATTGTTTCTTTACAAATTATATATTTCTTTTAATTCCCAATTAGTAAAGGCATGAACGTTGAATATCAATAATAATAGTAAAGTGGGAGTCCAATAAAAATTTTGATTTTATATTTTTTAAGTTAAGTAGATACCCTAAATCATTTTTTTTATACATAATAAGTAATTATATATCATATGTTTAATGTATCATTAAAATTAATTTTAAAGATACAACTAATTATGTGATATCGATTAAACATATTGATTGTAGGAGAATTCGAACGCAAAACTTGGAAGATCAACAAATGAAACTAATTAAATAAATTTTTAAGAAAATTAATAAATAAATCGCGATCATAAATTATAGTGTTCTCCAAGTTGTAAAAAAAAACTACAAAAAACAAAAAACGAAAACAACCCCAACAACAACTTAGCGTTGAAGTTGTCAATAACTTTGAAGGAAAAATTCTTTAGAAGAACATCAATGCAGCAAAATCATGCTTTGTTTCTAAAATATGTATATTTTAAATTTTAATTAATTTAAATATTAATATTTTATTATATACTCGACTTTATAAATTAATGTAAATTCATATTTGTCTTGAGATCGTTACATGGTAAGAAAATGTTTTAAAATGATATAATACATGAAAATACAGATGAATACGAAATTAATAAAAAATAATTATTAAATAATTTAATTAAAAGATATTGGAAACCAAATAATAAAATAACGGCTACAAACATACCCGACTAGTGTACAATGTCTTGTGCCAAGCATATACTCATTGAAAAGTACAAAAGATTCCTAGTAAGATTCATGTTGAATGACACGAACAAAGAGAATAAAACAATAAGAAAACGATTAAAATAAAACAAAAATGTTTTTATAATTTTTTTATAACGGATAATTCAAGGACAATTCTGACAAATTTCTAACTGGTATTTTTCGTTTTTAAAGGCAACAACACATACTGGTTTTAGTAGAAAAGAATTAGCGTACAAATCCATTTTTGTTTTAAATAATTGTTGAAATAAAAAATTTTATTTTTTTAAACGTAATTTTTGCAAATAGCAAACAACGCTATAATTATGTATCTAAATTTTTACTATATCCCAAAAAACTATAGGCAAGTTTATACATAATTTATAAGTTAAAAATTATAATAAAATAATTAAAAATTACAATGATAATATTGAAGGCATGCTATGCCAATTATTAAGAAATTTGATCATTTCAATTGATATTTACGTGTATTAAAAATTTACTTTTTACTTTTTAATTTAGTTAATTTTTTTAAATATTGGTTATTAGTACCAAATGATTACAAATAGATGGATATATATAAAGAAGGAGAAAATTAGCAGCTATAAATAATTTAGAGAAAGAGAGAGAGAGAGAGAGAGAGACTTAGTCGCTCGATTAGGTAAATCTCTCAAAGACTTGTACCTAAGAATCGAGATAAAATCACAATATTGCTCATAATTAATAAAGACAAACGATTAACCACATTATTATCCTAATCACATCATTAATATTATCTCTTGGATGTCCTTATTGTCAAATTTAATTGACACCTTAACTTTAATCTAGAGTATCATCTTTGAATAAATTTTCTTATGACATACTCGAAGGCACTCATGCATAAGACATCAAGCGTTCGCCTACTACATTGAAAATTTGTCACTTTCACACCTATTTTCATTTATGATGGACTATAAATACTAAAAATAGGAACAAATAAAAAAAGTCACATTTAAAGTATAGTTTGTGAAGCTTTTTTTACCCACTTTCACATGATATTGTTATGTACTAGAGTATCTTTTTTATGTAAATATTATCAAAAGAAGATGTAACATCTTGGTCGTAGATGGCGAAAAATAGCGCTGGGTCAAGAATGTTTGAGTAAGAAGCGGCTCCTAACAGGTTTTAAAATAATTAAAGGGATAAAAATGAGTTCCACATCGAAATAAGATAAAAAGTTATTGATTTATGTATGTAAAGTTAGAACTAATATGTCAATAAATCTTTTTTGAGATAAGTTCAAACCCATTACAAATAATAAAATTGTGAAGCCCTAATAATTTGGTCAAAGTAGATAATAATGTTAACAAATATTGGGTTAGATGTTATAATATGGTATCAAAATCAACTCTTTTTCAATACGATTGTAAATTTGAGGACGAGTTAGGTAAAAGTTAATAGGCCTGTAACATTTCGATTCTAAAAAGAGAAAAGTAGCATCGATGCTAGAATGCATAAATAAAGAACAACTTCTAATAGTTTTTAAGATGATTAAAGTGGCACGAGCGAGTCCCCCATTAAAATTAAAAAAAAAAAAAAGTTATTGGTCTCTATATATGAAATTAAAATTAATATGTTAACGAAATTTTTTAAAATTGATTTGGGCTTATTACAAAAAAATCAAACTGTGAAACTCTAAAAATTAGGGTAAAACAGACAGTATCATTGACAAGTATTGGATTAGGTGTTACAGAAAAAATAGCAGAATAATGATTACCTACACTACTTTTGTTAAGACTTGTGCATAACACTTACAATTTTTATTTTTTGATGATGATCCTCGTGCGAATATTTGTAAGACACAACAACAATACTTACAAGCATACACCTAATTCAAAAAGAAGAAAAAAAGAAAAAAGACACAAAAAAGAGAAAGGGCTTTCATTCTCTTCTCCTTCCATATCTCCTTTACGAAAAACAACGAACCCTGAACTCTAAACTCCTTTCCACCTCTTTTTTCTCTTTAATAGTAAATTTTATCTCCTCCTCCCCCTTTTTTTTTTTTCTTGTGTATTCTAACTTAAATATCAAAATTCTTTTATAAGGCAATTAGCATTGCTCTAAGTTTGGATGTATTTGCAGAATATAAAAAATTAAAACTTAGATAACTTATGTGATATTCGAAATCAATTTAAGTAATATCTTACCAAAATAGTGATAGCATAATAAATAAATTCAAAACGCATATAAAATAGTCGGCCATTGAAAAATATAAATATTGAAAAAAATAATGTCATTATAGGTATAGTGTTAAATTATTGAAATTATGTTATTAATTAGTTAAATTACAAAATCATTTAAGGCGGTACAAAAACTGTTAGGTCATATTTTTGTTGGTATTATAATTGATAGCTGAGTTAGTTTATATTTATGTAATATATTGACAATTTTTATTTTATGTTAATTTTCATATTCAAATAGCTTTATCGTACAAGCATAAGTTTATAAATTAGAGCTCAATTATCTATTACCATTAACCACATTAAAAAAAAAAAAAAAGAAGTTTTCATTTTTTTATTTTATGCGAAAGACTACGTGTTTAATATTCCAAATCTTAACCCTAACGAAATTAAAAAAAAAAAAAGGTTCAACGTCTTATATTACCATATTTTTTATTAAAATGAAATTCAAAAATAAATAATAATAATAATAATAATCGATGAAAAATACCAAGCCGTCGCATAAAGGAGCAATTTTCGACTACAGCGAAGCAGTCAGCATCACTATTCGTCCAATAAGAAGTTGTTCTGCTTTGACACGTGGCAATACGTATTAGCCACCGGCTATTGGAAATACATTTTTTAACGTGATTGTCATTTGTCACTTATTGGGACCCACTTCTGGCCCATTCTTGGACTTACGGTCACTTTTTCGTGTCCCTGTCCATCAATTTTGGCAGGCTATAAATTTATGATCACTTCTTTTATATATATATATATATATATATATATATGAAAAACAATAAGAAGAAGAAAACCAAGGACAAAAAAAAACGGTTTTTTTTTTTTTTTTTTTAATATTACGTAAACTATTTTTTCACTAAACTCGAATTATATGGTCCAAATTAAGCAATTAAATAATTATAATATAATTGCATTTTTTATAAAAAAATTAAATTTATTAGTATAGTAGTTATTAGGTAGGTTGACATAAAAATTAAATTTATTAGTATAGTAGTTATTAGGTAGGTTGACATTTTTCATGGATTTAATTTTATTATAATTAGTTTGTAGAAGAAAAAGTATTACAATAATATTATTTTTTTCTTTTTTGGTCACATTAGCTTTAACTTTAATTCCTGTGGGTGGACTAATTTATCAATAATAGAGTCTAAAGATTTGTCTTTTGTTACCTTATGGCTTAAATCAAAGGGTATTGAATTCTAGATATTTAGTAATGGAATGGGACCTAAACAATTTTTTATATAAACACCAACACCTTTTGTTTATTTTATTAACAATAAATAAAGAAAAAGAATCAATATAGGATGATAAGAAAATATTGAACTTGTTACTTTTTAGTTCATGGGTTTATTTTAGATTTTATTATTTCATTAAGTGGTTTAAAATAAAATCATGTGCTGGAATAAGGAATATTTTATTTTATTTTTGGTAGATGTTTGTGTTTGAATAAAATTCTAATCTAGATATTATGAAATTTACATTTATTTTTAGTTTTTTGAAATTTTTTTTCCAATATCTATATTTTACGTGGTCCTTGAATATTGAAATATAATTTTTAATTTAAATATTAAAATTTAAAAAAGTTATGCATTTTGATCGTGATTGAACGCATTAAACAGATTCTAATTTTACGGTTGAAGATTTCTGAAATTTGACTCCAAATTAGGAATTTACGATACATCGTCGGCAAAACAGAATTGATTTTTTTTTTTTTTTTTTTTTTTAGACTTGATCAAGCCCGATTTCACGATATCTACAGGAATATTTCATCACGTCCTCGTGGCCAACCATTTCTGCACCGGTTAAAAAAAGGTAATTAAAAAATTAATTGTTCAACTCCAATTCATAAAGGATGTTTTATGAAAAGACAATTTGCCAGCATTGAATCCTCGGCTTTTACAGCTGCTTGCACAATAAAAATTTATTTAAGAAAGTGAAAGTGACACTAAGATTTTATTTTTCCCGTTGATATGTGCATACCTAATATTATTTTCAATTGAGAGGAGTTCATTCGTTTAGGCTTTAATTAGAATTGCAATACTATTACAGTATTTAGAAAAAAAATATATAAAAATATTTGAAATTAAAAAATAAATGCTACAAAACATTTTAGATTAAATCCTACTTACATAATGGTTTTGTAAGAAGTTTTGGTTTATTTTTAGGATAATTATTACATTTACTAAGTATTTTTCTCAAGTATTAAGATTTTAAATAGTATATCGTTTGAATAATTGATTTGAAAATTTAAAATAAACATCCTTGTTAGAAAAAATTTAACTAGCAATTTCTATAAACAACAACTATTTATACAACTTTTTAAATATTTATAATTAATTATTTTATTTTATAAATTTTATATTTATGCATTTAATTACAAATAATTATTATATTTTAAATTTCAAATATACCATAAACTATGATATAATCATATGATTCCCAATTTGAGGCTAGAATCAATTTCAACTTGTAACCTACTAATAAAATCTTCCAAAAATATTTTAAAAGTTAATCGGTAAGCCAAACCCTAAAGATTGCCAAAAATATGTTCCCATGCATGAAATGAATAAGGTAAATATTTTCTTTGGCATTGAATGGACATTAACCACATCTTATATAGAAGAAGAAAACCCTAGAAAAAGTAAAAGAAAAAAAGATAATGTGAAATTTTGATTCCAAAATAAACCTTTCAAGACAAAATCCAAAGGGAGCCATGGTGCACGTGCAAGTCAACCAAATGGTCATAACGATCTCTTCCCAATTGGTTGGTTCAAATTAAAGGTTGATTAATTTATCAAGATTACCTCATAATATTAATTTTGATATATTCATCAATAATGAATTTTTATAATCTTAAAAATAGGTTATTATACCATTTTATTGTTTGATTAATAAATATGCGTTTATTGGAAATAAAAATATGGGATAATTATGTATTATTTTAGTTATAACAAATATCTAGCAGAAAATTTTAAAAATTCAAAATGTAGATATCACTTACTTACATTTTATGATTAACATTTTTTATAAAATTAAAAGGTAAAATTTATTTTAAATAATTTCTTAATTAAAGTGTAATAGAAGATCTTTAAAAGTTTATAATATAATCACTAAGACTGATGTATGTATTCCTCGCTTTACATTTTATAATTAATAATTTTGTTAATTATACGATAATTATGAATTAAAAATCACGATACCTTAAATTTAAGTAAACTCTTAATCAATTCTCCTGCCACTCAAAGATGATAAATTGACTTGCATAAATTTGGCAAAACAGGATTATTTGTAACCTTTAATTAATTAAATTAACATTTAATAACAATGCCTTGTAAGTTTTTAATAAACAAAACTAAATATTAGAGTTTGCCTCCTAATAATTTTATGTTGATTTTGTCATTTCCCAAATAAACATTTATATTTTTTTGGTTTAAGGTTCATTAAATTGTTTGAGAAATTAAGAAAAAGAAAATTAAACATTATCCAGCTGTAACACTATGTTTGGTTTGCAAAAAATTAAACATGAATGGAGTTCGGCGATGATATGATGAGTGTATTATGATTTATTGGAGTGTTAGGTGTGTGTTGCTTGTTGGGCAACATGCAATAGAGAGTAAGGAAGCAAATTCATTATTCATTTGAAAAAAATTAATTTAACTTTAAAAAAATGAAAATATTTGATTTTTGTTATTTATAACACATATAAATTTTTAATAAATACTGTCACAGATACAAATTGATATGAAAATGTGACAATAATATTATTTTCTCACCTTAGTATTTGTATTATTGTTTTCTAATATCCTCTATTTAAATTTAAAAATATTGGTAAAAAAATTTAATGTAAGAAAATTTTATTATATTTTAAAATCATTAAAAATTTTCTATTCTTGATTAAACATTATCAGAAATTTATCCAAGTCTTAAAAAAATATAAATTAAACAAATGATACTATTTATCAAATTTTTTTTTATTCTAGGGAATAAATACCAATAAAAAATTTATCATGACTAGTTAAATTTTGTAGTATTACACACTTTAAAATTCTCTTAGATTTAAATTTGTTATTTAAAATAGTAAATAAAATTAAAAGAAAAAAATACAGATACTCGATTTTCCGAAACTACCCTCTAAAGAAAATGGACAGTGTTTGGATAAAACAAAATATGGAAGTCAACTACTTTGTAATCGTTAATACGCCGGTACTTCCGGGATACCCTCCCCTCTTTCACACTCTCTCTTCTCGCTCTCTTTAACCCTAACCCCACCATTACCACCAGTAGTTAATGCTTTGTGTTTTCTCTTTTAACCCTAGTTAACTCCCTATTTCTTTCTTCTGTTCTGTTCTTCTTTTGACTTTAAACCGACCTCCAACACAACGAAACACAACACCAAACATCAACACATCACCAACGTTCACAACGTTGTCTTCCTCTCAGGTTGCCCCCCTTCTAGCAATCTCTTTTCTTTCTTCTTTACCCTTTCTCTAACCTTTTCGGTTTACAGAAAATTTTCCCTGAAAATTTTGGCCAATTTGAAGATTACCTATTTTTTAGACTATCATTTATCATTTTCCCTTTTGTGTTTCTCAAAGAATTTGAGGAGTTTAAGGAAGGAAGAGCATTTTAGGAATTTGGGGATTTTAAATATTTCTTTGGTGGGGTTTGTGAGAAGAAATGGTGGTGAAGATGATGAGATGGCGGCCGTGGCCACCGCTGGTGACGAAAAAGTACGAGGTGAAACTAGTGGTACGGAGGATGGAAGGGTGGGATCTGGTGCGGGAAGGTGAAGAGAAAGAGAAAGACAAGGAGAAGGAGAAATTGACGGTGGAGATTCGTTGGAAAGGTCCTAAAGTGGCGTTGAGTACTTTGAGAAGGGTGGCGGTCAAGAGGAATTTCACAAGAGAAGTGGAAGTTGGTGACGATGATGATAGTAATAACGGTGTCGTTTTGTGGGACGAGGAGTTTCAGTCTCTCTGCACGTTTTCTGCTTACAAGGAGAATGTGTTCCATCCCTGGGAGATCGCTTTCACCGTTTTCAATGTGAGTGTTTTTTTTTTAATAAATTTCTCTCTCTACAAATTTGTTTTCTCAAGATCTTTCGTGTGTTTGATTTAATTTTTGAAATTGATTGCTTAGATTATTTCATAAAAATTATGATAAATTTTTATGATAAATTTTTACTTATTTGAATTTGTCAAGATCTCAGTTGAATTGGATGGAAAGAATTTTCTAATTTTATGTTTTGTGGGCAACAGGATTGGAGATTGTTTTTATATGCGGATTATAAATTTTGAATTTGTTTGATTTTATAATATTCTGAAGGTATTATATGATATGCAGATTTTAGTACTTTTTGTTATTTTATTTATGCACGTCCTTTGCTATTGAATGTAAGTTTAGATTGATGAATAAACCATGTGATTTTTTATGCTGTTGATTGTTGGTTGGATTGATCTCTAAGGAAGTAGATTGGATTTAGCATATTATTATTTATACAGTTGACTTGTAAAATGATGGAGCTGTTGGATTCTTTTGGGAGGTTTTTATGTTCTTTGTGCGAGTTGATCGATGGATCTTTGCCGATTCTTGGTATTAAAATTTAGCTAATAAGGGATATTTGTATTGGGAATGTCTGGAAATTGTTTGTTGTTATCATTACCTGAAAGCATTTGTGGTCAGATTAGTTTTCTGCATTCTATATCATTTATTTCATGTATTCTATATGCTGATTTCAAGAATTTAGTAGCAAATACTTATTTGGCATTCGTGTTGATCCAGGGCTTGAACCAGGGATCTAAAGCAAAGGTTCCAGTTGTTGGAAGCACGTTGCTAAACCTTGCGGAGTTTGCCTCCGCACCTGAACAGAAGGAGTTTGAATTAATCGTCCCACTTACATGCTCTACTGGTGCTACTGAGCATCGTCCTTCACTTTCTGTATGTGTCTTTTTTTTTTCTTCTTAATTTTGATTTCCAAGATAGCTTGTATTTCATCAATTTTCAGTTGCATTTAATTTGCTTATTTGTTACAAGATGATTTAATAGTTAGCTTTTATGTTTTGTATCTTTCCTGAAACTTTCATTTATAAACCTTGAGTATTTGTCAATATCACAGATATTTCTCAGCTTGTTGGAACTTAGAGCTTCACAAGAAATCACAGAGCCAGTGCCGAGAGCAATAGTGCCTGTTCCATCTTCCCCTCAGTCAGGACAAGCTTCCTTGACAGAAAAGGATGAGCTTTCAGCAATTAAAGCTGGTCTTAGAAAAGTAAAGATTTTTACTGAGTATGTGTCAACCAGGAGAGCAAAAAAGGCTTGCCGTGAAAAAGTGGGTAGTGAGGGCCGGAGCCCTGCCCGAAGTGATGACGGGGAATATAATTACCCTCTTGATTCTGACTCACTCGAAGATTTTGAGGAAGGAGAATCAGATGAGGGCAAGGAGGAATGCAGTGTTAGGAAATCGTTCAGTTATGGTACACTGGCTTCTGCAAATTGTGCTGGAGGATCATTTTATTCCATTATGAGGATAAATGGTGAAGATGAGGGTTGGGTGTATTATAGCAATCGCAAATCTGATGTGGGTTCCTCGCAATTTGAAGATTCAACAGCATCAGTCTCTGAATCATCTCTGGTGCAAAGTTCGAAGCGCAGCATACTATCTTGGAGGAAAAGGAAGCTAAGCTTCAGATCTCCTAAAGCTAAAGGGGAACCCTTGCTAAAGAAGGCCTACGGGGAAGAAGGTGGCGATGACATTGATTATGATCGCCGGCAACTTAGCTCTGATGAATGTCTTTCTAATGGGGTAAGAATCAACACTTTTCTCTCTTTTTATGATCTTTATTTTGTGAAATACTTTTCCGACCACTGCTCAAGAAAATGAAACTGAAAATTTCATTGATTATTTTGAAAGATGAATAGTATTTTCTTCAATTTCAATACTTACTATTGCCTTATTTCCCAAACTAGCTGATTTCTTGTGTGTTATTTGGATCACATAATCTTGTTTTCTGAATGGGCCCATTTCTCTTTAGGAAGATTACTTTTGGTTTAAACTTCATATTATGCAGACTGTGTATTTTGTTATAATTATTACAATGCAAAGGTTAGACGTATGTTCGAAGTACTAATAACAGCTATTATTTTGGCAGCATCATAAGACGGATGAGGATTTGTCTGCTAATCGATCTTCAGTTTCTGAATTTGGGGATGACAACTTTGCCATAGGATGTTGGGAGAACAAAGAAGTAATAAGCCGTGATGGAGAAATGAAGCTTCAAAGCGAGGTCTTCTTTGCTTCCATTGACCAGCGAAGTGAGCAAGCAGCAGGTGAGAGTGCTTGCACAGCCCTTGTTGCTGTAATCGCTGATTGGTTCCGGAGCAACTGTGGTCTCATGCCAATCAAGTCCCAATTTGATGGTCTGATCAGAGAAGGCTCATTGGAATGGAGGAACCTCTGTGAGAATGAAACATACAGATACAGGTTTCCAGACAAACACTTTGATCTTGAAACAGTTCTTCAGGCCAAAGTCCGTTCTCTTGGTGTGGTACCTGGAAAATCATTTGTTGGGTTTTTCCATCCGGGGGGAATGGATGAAGAAAGATTCAACTTTTTGCACGGTGCCATGTCGTTTGATAGCATATGGGACGAGATCAGCCGTGCCAATTCGGAAAATCCTAGTAATGATGAACCTCAGCTTTATATAGTCAGCTGGAACGACCATTTTTTTGTACTCAAGGTTGAACCAGAAGCCTACTACATCATTGATACGTTAGGGGAGAGGCTCTACGAGGGGTGCAATCAGGCTTACATTTTGAAATTTGACAGCAATACTGTGATTAACAAACTACTAAAAGTTGCTTCATCAACAGATGAAAAAACAACCAGTGATCTACAGATTATGGCAGCAACCGTAGAACCCCTAAACCCTTCAGTCCAACACGTCAACAAGAAGGAGGCCGGTTCTGTTTCAGGAGAACTTATAACTAAGCCTGAAGAACCGGTAAAAAGTGAAGAGGGAGAGGAGGTTGTCTGCCGTGGAAAAGAGTCTTGCAAGGAGTATATCAAGAGCTTCTTGGCTGCAATCCCAATTAGGGAATTGCAGGCAGATATTAAGAAAGGTTTAATAGCATCGACTCCTCTTCATCATCGGCTACAGATTGAATTTCACTACACTAAGTTCTTGCAACATGTATCGGCACCACCTGTAGCAGAAGTGACAACAGCCACACCTCAACAAGCTGTCGAAGTTCCAATGACAGTTGTTATGGCTTAGAGATCTTAAATTGTAAAGAGTAGAAGGTGTGATTACTCTAACTTCTTTCTCTCTCTCTCTCTTTTTTTTTTTTTTACCCCTTAACGGGATAACAATGAGAAGTCAGTTGGAACTTTTATCTGCAACGGTGTATCTTATGACGTGAATGGAGTTTAACAAAATGGAAATGAGAGTTTGTTTCTACCTTTTATCATGGTTGAAATTCTACTGTGTTTTTTGTTTGTCTGATCGACTGCTTCTGGTTTTCATCCACAACAGATATCCGTGTAAATATTAATTCATCATGAGAAGCTGCATAGAAGGCTAAATGGGTTTGAATTTTGCGCACATTAGAGTTGTTTACATTTGGCAATACTAATACTGCCCATACAACTTACCTGAATTTAGTAATACCACATAAACAAAACTGATATAATTAGAATATTAAAAATAAGCAAAAACGGGAGTAGAAGCTATTTTCTTTCTCCGGTCATGCCCATTCTAATAAAAGAGTAGAAAAAATTGGAGGATGTACAGTAAGCAGGTGCATATTGCTATCTAAATTAACTCAAAAGAAAAAAGCATGGTCTTTATGTAGATTTTTTTATTACTTAGGCGACATAAACTGTTACTTGTAAACTTACGACTCTTTTTTCTAAATATTTTCCTATTAATAGCTTTTGGCAACCGTTTTTGCTCTCTTACATTCTGATTCCATTTTAGTAGTGTATAACCTGACCCATTAAACTCTCGGAATCTGACTTTAGGATTTTGATTTTGTAAAATTTATTTATTATTATTACTATTATTATTATTATTATGCCCAATCAGATTTACAACCAGATATTCCTTTCCCCGAATGCTGCGTCCTGTGCAAGCTGTAAAGAAAACTTTTCACATGACAAAAGTTCTTTATAATAGAAGTTTTCCTTGGCTTCCCCATTTGATTCCCCAACTTAGAAGTTCCGACTTTGATGCATATTATATATTCTGTACAAAATATAGTTGATTCCAAATTTTGGCTTGGAGGGTTTCCCCGGGAATTTCAACCCCAACAGTGCAAGTACAGGATATCCTATTCTAGATAGAAGTCATTCTCAGATTACAATACAAAAGTATTTTGTTGCTTGACCTTTTTTATGTAAAACCAAAACTGAGGATTTCCGACTTCAAGGTTTTCGAGGAAAGTGATTTTCTTTGTATGTGCTTTGAAAATTAAAATCTCTACTTCATCTTAAGCCTCTGTAAAATGGACAAAACCCTGTTTTAAAAATTAGAAAGGGAAATGGGCAGACATTTTTCTTTTAAATATGATCAAATATTCCTTTTAATTCTTAAAATATTCAGAAAACCGCAATTTATTAATTTTATGCATAAATTTCAAGAAAAATAAGAATAACTCTTAAATTAATTATGATTAACAAAATATTATGGTAAATTTTTATTGTATCTAGTATCAAACTCTCTCTAGCAAAATTTGAATTCAAATCTTTTATACCACTTTCAAGATTTTTATTAGTTGAATCAACAAACAAACGTTGCTTTCAATCAAAGTTATGTTAATAAATTAGGCATTAATTTTAGTTAGAACTAGGTCAGAATTATTAATCCATAAGATAAATTGGAATATTTAATAAAACCGTAAACTCAATTCATTTAATTCCGTGGGTGGAAATATCAAATACGTACGTTTGTTGTTGTTTTAAAATAAAAAAGTGGATTAAAATTCTCCATTAAATATAGCTCGCATGAAATTTGAAAGGATTTGAATATGTAGTTATTAGTTATCGAGTCAGATTTATTTTAATTTGAGCAATCACTCTTCAGAGAATGGCAAAATTTATCTCTAGCTTTATTTGTTTGTGGGTATCGAAATATGTTTGTCTCTTAATAATTAATGAGTGTAGAAATTGTTTAATTTGAACACAGATATTCAAGCAGTATCACATTACTCAAAGTTGAAGCTGAAGACTCCTGAAGCGATGACGTGGATGACGGGTAGTGCATGTGGTGCCAACTATACAAGTGTGGCAGAATTAGGTAGAAAGGTTCTGGGGCTCCCGCGCTTTTTCACTCATCAGCAAAGCTCCTCTAGCTTTCTCTAGATGCTTCTACAGGATGTACATAAATAGAGGCGTTGGTCATGCTGTATTCATTCGGTCAATATAAAGGGGGTCTTGGTAAAATCCAGGTTTAATTAAATTTATTACATTTTAAAAAATTATTTAATTAAATTATTAAAATAAAAAATTAACAAAATATATTTAAAATTTACGTTTAATTTTTAAATTTACTGCCGCCTAATTACTACTCTTTTGAATTTTATATTTAAGGTCCATATTTTTTTATCAATTGAATACTAAAAAATAATTTTTTAAATACTAATTTAAAAATTATAATTTAATAAATACAAAAAATTTTAATTAATTATGTAATTCATATTATTATTTTTGCTCAATTTATTATAATATAAAAATAAAATTTAATTTCTATGTATGTTAAAATTTATATTTAAATTAAATGTATTAAATTTATTCAATTAAATATTTATAAATAATTTAATTTTACGAACCTAACCGAGTATAATACATAATTTATATAATATAATTAAGATACAACGCCTTTTTCTCTGGAAATTTTCCTTACTACCAAACGGATATTTTCCAGTTAGCCAAACATAACTAAACGCTAGATCGACGGAGTTTAACTTGGCATCAGAACTATAAATGGTGAATGCTAATCTTACTGTGACTGGAATTTTAACAAATCTTTCATTCTCTTTTACAATTCCGATCAAGCTTGACGGAACAAACTATTTGGCTTGAAAGTCTCAAGTTCGGCCGGCAATAGGAGGAAACAGACTGGAAGATTACATCAATGGAAATAAGAAGGAATCGATGAGGTATCTTTTTAATGATTCTGATGATAATCCTGTAGAAAATCCTGAATATGAGGTGTGAAAATGTCAAAGACCAAATCCTGCTTAGCTGGCTTTTATCTTCCCTGAATGAACCAATTCCGAGCTTAATGATAGGTTGTGGTTCATCATTTGAGATCTGGAATGCATTAGAAACAACAGCATGGATCACAATCAAAAGCTAAAGTCATTCAACTTAGGTTTTAGTTGCAGTTAATAAGGAGAATATGACAATTTCTGAGTACTTAATGAAGATGAAAAATATAGCAGATAGTTTAGCTGCAGCTGGCTCTCTGGTTTCCAATGATGATTTGCTATTCTATCTGCTTGGAGTATTAGGAAAAGAATACAATGATTTGTCTGTCAATGTAATTGGAAGGAGGGAGATTGGCTTACATGATGTGTATTCGATGCTGCTAATTAATGAAGGAACAGCAAAACTCTGTAATTGCTAAAGAAGGTAAAGGCAATTATGCTCGGGCAAAACAATGTCAAAAGAAAAGTGAGAACAAGGATTCTGAAGGAATGAATCACTATGCAGGATATCCTATAAGTCCTGATGCGGTGTGTGAAAGAGGTTATGGTAGAAGATCTGGGAATGATGAAATCAGTTCCAGGAAGAAGGGGACTTTCTAAACCCGTGTCACATATGTTACAAGCTAGGTCATGTTGCATTTGTCATGCCCCGATCCAAGAATCTAACGCGAGATAATTATCGTGTATCTTAAAGTTAAATTCTATTGACTAGCATATAGGGAAAGAATACACAAGGCTATATCCAATATATTTTTAAAATAAAATATAATCTTTGAAATCCATTTCCAAAATAAAATATAATTCTTAATAGCATAATTATAGTCGAGTATAAGTTTAAATATTCATCCATTAAGTATCGAGTACTCAAATCACTTATAAGATATTAGTTTTTAAATACATAAAAATAAATTGAAAAAAATCAAATACAATATCTTAAGAAAATATTCGATGAATTTGAAGTAGTGTCAGAATTGAGTTTACGTTAATATTAAGAAAATTAAGTTCAAAGGTCACATATGATTAAATGAAGTGTATTTTGATAATATTTAAAAATATTAATACGAAAAATGGGTATACAATTATATTCAGTGAATGAATTATTATAAACTATAATTTATAAGATTAAAATCACTGAAATATAATACCATGTCATAAAAAAGTAAGCATCGTATTCTAAATACATTGTCCCAAATTATTTTTTGATCATAACATAATCATTTCTAAACAATATGAGATACATAAAAATAATATTTATAAAAGTTATTAGACTTGTGTGTATTTTATTTAAAATAATATTTGGTTAGCTTATTTTTTTAAGTGCCACCTTGACTTGAGTAACCACAACTTGAGTAATCACACAAGATTATTTGTGAGTATTATTTATCATATAGAAGTAATAACAATAATAACTATTTTTGTTTAAACATTATAATATATATATATATATATATATATATTTTTATATAACCAATATTCGTCTTTATCGGTGTTAGTTTAAATAATCATGTGATAATATCGTGATTATTTTCTATATTTATTAGTTGGTAATGCCTAATTCGTTCTCCCTAATACTTACCTAATTAATACTGGATCACCTCTAGACATTTCCTTAAATTTGCCTATAAACTACTACTTGCAATTACAGTAAATACAAGTAATAAGTCCATAAACCGATCATCACATCAAGCATCACATGAAAATCATTTTTCATTTATTTCATACACACAAATATGCGCATATCATTTTCACAACTCAAATTCTTTTGTCCAATATAATAAAATTCACGAGCCACAAAAAATGAATTTTATAACATGCTTAAATTAGTAGTTCAGTCAATTTAAAATATTTAATTCATTTACTTTAAATTATAATATTAAAATAAATAAAATATTCAAAATCATATATATATATATATATATACCTATTGATAAAATTATTTATGCTAACAAGTTATGCAATGTAATAATCCACTCGCAACATATAAAAAGAGTAAGTACTCCTTAACTGTTATTGCACCGGCTAGACTCTTCTCTCGGGGCATCGACACTTAATACGTATGTCCATATAATCACTTAAATATTCATAATTATTATACCAAAATTCTTTTCACATGTATTTTTAATGGATTACGACAATCTAGATCGACACATAATTTCGACACTCTAAATCACACACGGTCATTTAACCAATATTTATCAACGAAATCTTTTCACTTAAATACGATATTAAAGTATCAATTATTTTTAGCTTGAACCAACAAATCAAATCAATTCTTTAAATATTATATACATTCGTATAAACACTGACCCGTTACTCAAATCTATCAAATTCTTTAAATTAAAAATCAAAACACTTATGAATGGGTCCACGGAAGCTTTACAACTCTTAGAATTACATTAGGTTGCGAAACCTTCAACTTGGATAAAACCCTAGCTTTCTTCTCCATTGGTTTTCTTAAAATCCTCAAGAAATAATACTCACTCTAGCTTGAATGTGGTTGATTTAGTGTGAATTTAGATGGAAAATTAAGAAAAGGAAAGGAATTGGTTAAAGAAACGGGAGCAAAGGAGAGAAGAAGCAGAGAGGATAGATGGGGAAGAAGACAACGGGAAAGGGAGAGAGATGAGAATGATCCTCCTTTACTATTGACTCTTATTTAGAGTGCGCACAAAATTACAAAACCACCCCTGAATCAATAAGGGAAGAAAGTGGAAGGATCATTTTACAGGCGAAAATGAGGTGTCTGGTGTTGATCCTGGTCTGTACGGCTTCGGTCATGGGTTTCTCCCTGAAACCCGGCTAGGTCTTGGCACCAGATTGCCAGTCATCGCCTAGCCACACCTGTTCCAAGTCTGACACCAGTTTCTTCTGCCTTCCCACGCTAGTCTCTTCTGGTTTCTTTCGCGGCTTCCGTCACTTTTCAGCCTTTATCCGATGCTAAATTCGGACCCCGTCTTGAAACCGGTTCTCCTCTATTTTCACATGCTTCTACATCACTTTAAATCGGGAAGACATCATCCAAATTCACTTATAATGAAACCAATATTTAATATCACTCAGGTTCGTATGTTTTCCGTCCTAAAAACATATCCTCTATCAGCCAAACTCTTAAAACAAACATTCAACCTTAACATTGTGTCGATCACTCGTCAATTATGCATATGCATGTGTTAAAGTGTGATGTGAAATGACTATCGTACCCCTCTGTCCGGACGTAGGTTACAGGCCACGAACTCCAAACTATCCATCCCAGTATTAACAGATGGTGCAAAAGCCTCCAACATCTCCAAATCAGAAAGCTGCTTTCACGGCCAACACTGCTCCGGATGATGGATGGTATCCAGATAGTGGTGCAACTCACCATCTTACAAATGATCTCAGCAACATGAAAGTAACTGAAGATTTTGCAGATAATGAAAAGCATATAATTGGTAATGGTGATGGTTTAAAAATTGCTCATGTTGGATGCACTGCTTTAGTATTGAAATCTAATCGTGGTTCAAAATAGATGCATAAGATAATTCTTAAAGAAGTGTCGCATGGACCATTTATTACTAAGAACCTGATTAGTATTTCAAAGTTACCATCAGATAACATTCTAATTATTGAATTTGTTGATAAATATGTTTTATTAAGGATCACATGAGGAAGGTGTTGCTGAGGGGTATAGCCATGAAGGAGCTATATAAGTTGCTTCTCGATCTTCCTTGTAATCAAGTCTCTGTGTCGCATACTGCAAGCAATTCTGGAAAGCATGTTTGTTTTCCGGAACTCCTGTCTTCGTTCGGAGTCAAGGTTTTACTTCAAAACCTGATTGGAGAAAGCAAACAACATCTGAATGTTTTGTAGTCGAGAATTCTGATCATAGGTCTTTGAATACTATTGATGTACTTAACAGAAGGCTTGGTCATCCAAGTCTCAAAACCTTACAAACTGTACTGAAGACTTGTAATCATTTTTCTTATATCAATAAAAGAAAAGTTCCTCAATTCTGTGATACATATAAGTATGAAAAATCTCATAAGCATGCCATCATTGATGGATCTAAGTTTCCTTGTTAGAAATAGAGTCGCATAAACCTTGCCAGTCTTACTGTCCACACTCTTCTCTCTGTGTGTCAGCTCAGATTTCATTATTCACTTCGTTTACTACTAGAGCTTTCATTACCCCTGATCATAACTTGCCTGAATGTGTTACGCATTCACCTGATCATAACATATACGTTTCTGGTTCTGCAACTGGTGGCGGTTCTGTAAGTGCATCATGAAGATTAAATTCCGCTTCAGCTCTGCACAGTTCTTCCAGAAATGTAACAGAATAGGTACTTCAGCTGCTCCTTTTAGTGTACCTGCTCAAAATACTCAGAATACTCGTGCTATGCAGACCAAAGCAAAAAGTGGTATATTCAACCCGAAAGTTTATCTTGCTACCAGGGATTTGAGTGTAAATGAGCCATATTCTGTAAAAGAAGCTTTGACTGATCAGAAACGGACAACAACAATGAATGAAGAATATGACGCTTTGATGAAATGCCACACAGGGGAACTGGTACCATACTCTCCTGATTACACTTTGGTGGGTCACAAATAGGTGTTTCGCGTCAAATATAACTCAGATGGAAGCACATCTAGGTACAAGGCTAGGCTGGTAGCTAAAGGATTCCATCAAACTCCTGGGGTGGTAAAGACATCAACTGTCAAGAGTCAGATAGATTGACATCCATAATGCTTCCTAAATGGTTGCTTATCAGAAGCTGTTTACATGCAACTACCTGAAGGGTTTGTTAATTTAGCAGATCCTAATCATACATGTAGGTTACACAAAGCTCTTTATAGACTTAAAGCAAGCTCCAAGAGCTTGGTATGATCAACTCAAATCAACTTTGCTTCAGTGGAGGTTTTCCAATTCTAAAGCAGACACATCCTTATTCGTTTACAGGTCTAAGAATTCATTGCTTCTGGTCCTTGTTTATGTATGTTGATGATGTCTTACTTACAGGCACAAATCCTCCTGATTAAAAGGTTTATCAAGAAACTGAGTGCTACAATTACCTTAAAGGATCTTGGTAGCTTCAAATATTTCTTAGGAAATGAAGTTACACCTACTACTTCAGGTATTCATTTGTCTTAGCATAAATATGTTAGAGGCTTATTTCAAAGAGCTCATACTGCAATACAGAGTTGAATCTGTGAAGATTTCTCCATCATAGTCATTGGGGGACAAGCATCGTCCGTTCCACTCCTAACACAAAACCAGAAAAAGAAAAAAAAGGAAAAGTATCATGGGTTTAAAAGTCATTTTCCGAGGAGCAAACAGGTTAAATGACTAAAATACCTCATTATTGTGCTGACTAAATCGAATGAACAAAGGAGACAAGGCGTGGCAGTGATCATAATTGAGTAGCGAGAGAGAAAAAAAAAAGAAGCAAAGTCAGTGCACAAAATCAAGCGAAGTTGAGTTGACACAGCAAATTACTTAAAATCGACTTTGATTCAAAAATTCGAAATTCAAATTCGACTTGAACTCCATCAAATATATATCTTTCATATTTGATCTGACTCGTTAAGATACTCTATAAAAATTCAAACTTAATTAAATTTAAATACTTATTTTATCAAATTATTATTATCAAATTTAAAATTTACTCAATTTAATTATATCTCTAATAAATACTTAATTAAGATTATGAGTTTAACAATTCGTATATTATTGAACTCTACTTGAAGACCCGTAATCTCACCACACCAACGTTAATTTAGCCCTCCTCATTTATCTGGTTGTAGTGGCTTTAAGAAGCCTTAATCCCTCAACATCAAACAAAGCCAAAGATAGCCATCTTTAGAAAAAAGTATTTATGCCAATTACCAATGATAGTGTCTGGACAATGCATCATCCTGCAATGAAGTATAGCATCAATAACGGGATGGATTCTTTTTTTTTTTTTCAATTTGAAGAAGTAATTTGATTTATAAAAGTTCTGGGAGCATTCTATACATGAGATAGTAACATTAACATAAAAAGGTACAGATAATGTATCATATAGTACCAGCAACACAAAAGAAGATGCAAGGAGCCAAATTTAAAGAGTATCTTTTCTCATTCTGTTTATATGAAATAAGAACGAGCTAAAAAAGACTATCACTCTTCTGGGTACTTCAACTAGCGGCCACAGAAGTTCCCCATCCAATGGAGAAACCAAAGGAAATGCATGTTAGCTCCTCCTTGTTTGCATCATACATTTTCATCTTCAGAGTATATGATCCCTGCAGAAACCAAATACTGTCAGATGCACAATTCCACTCAGAGAAATTCAAGATTTAATTTCTTTTCTTTGGTTGAACAATTAAAACATCACTCAATTGCATTGCAAACGGAATCAACCCAATGACAGCTAAAGGCCATTACATGACCTCTGTATACAATGGCAAGTAAATCAAATCTTATGCAGTGACAATGTTATCATATAGCAAAAGAAAATGGGGAATATTCCACACATACATATTTCTAGATCAGTCAGATATTATCATCTTAGAAAGCTACTTACTAACTTGAAAACTGCACCTAATAATCCTATACAAGCCACTAACTTTTTTAATCTCTCAGGATTAATTAAACTGAATTCAGTTCAGAAACAAATGTGTTAGGTATACATTACAATCTGGATTATTTTCCTTTGTTGATGCGATGCCATAAGTAATACTATAACCTAATAACAGTAAGACTAAAGTAGGACCATCCACAGTGCTTCATAATATCCAAATCAAGGATAACCTACCTTTTCCAAGCTAAAACTGTTAAAATTACACAACAAGGTATTAGCTTAAGATATAATAATCAGTTATGCTTACAAACATCAAATAAGAAAAGGTAAATCCCCGAGGTCTACTCTATGCAACCATGCAGCACTGCCTCCTTTGTTTTCAATGAATCTAAGTAATTGGATTCTTTTTTTCCTTTGGGGAGGGGTGGGGTCCCCTTTTCAATTTTAAAATTATTCCTTGTGTTTAAAAGAAGGTTAATCAAATAAACTATGACTTACAGGTGGAGTGAATCCAGGCAAAGTTTGAGAGTGAGAAACCACAAAATCACCAGTTGACACAGGACAGGATGTCTCAGCACAAAGATCATGTGTCTCACTATGAACGTGGAATCCAAAGTAGGAAACATCAATTGACAGTTTTCCTCCAGAGATTGCTTTACCTGTATAAAATAAAGAAGGAAATCTTACTAGCGTTAAAAAGGCCAAAGTTTTGTTCATTTGGTTTACTTTTTAGCTAGGAAATTCAGTATCAAATACATCGACTAGCCCTCAACAAAAATAAGAAGATACAATTACTTTTCTTGACACAACGCTACAGGTGCTAACGACATTGGAGGCACTATTTTAGCTAAAAAAAAAAAATTGAAGTCACATATCCCGCACATTAAAGATATTGACTCTAAAAGCAATTCATCGTTGTTTAAACATCGAATAAGCTTGAAAAATCGTTTCCTCAGCAGCCAACACTACAAGATACACGGCAAACAATCATAGCATAAGCATATATAAAGAAATTGAATATCAAGTCGCTACATGTCAGATTAATCAATAAATCAAATAATTAAAAAAAAGGGGAGAGCACGAAAATTCGATAACACCTGAGGTAGCATAGATGCTGAAGGTAGCCGGCTGGCCACTTTTCACTGGATTAGGAGATATCTCAACTTCTTCCACCTTAACCTCATAATTAGCCTTCTTATCTGCAATTACAAAAGGAAATATAGAAAACCAATTAATTGATCAGTTCTACATTATTTCACCAGCAAGAAACTACAATCAAAAACATTAAAAATTTTAAAAAATGAATTTTAATTTCCACTAAATATATAAAAAAGGTTATAAAACTTTTCATCCAATCAAAATCAATATAAATTATAAAACAAATAATCGGGAACTTCACCAAATTATTGAAATAAAATAAAAACCGAAATGGATAAATTTCCGATGATTGCATAACCAAATTTCATAATTCGAGATTAAAAAAACAGCATATCATATGAAAATCAAAACGATTAAAAAAAGCTCTAAGGGACATACTGCAGTAGTCAACATCGACGGCTTGGGCAAAAGACAGCATCAAACACAGCGATAATGCAATCGCTAACTTGTAATCGACCATCGCCATAATTGATTCTAGAAACTAACTAAACTTTCAGAGACTTAGGGTTAGGAATTTGGGATATTTTTGTTAGGTGGAGTCCGAAATGATAGATGCCAGCAGTTGTTTGTTCTGCAAGATTTAAAGAAGATTGAGAAGACTTGAGGATTTCGATTTTTATTCTGTGCGAATAAAGTAGGAACTGCATCTGATCTATCATGCCATTGGTGTAAATAGACGGTAAAGATCTGTTGTATTGCTGAATTACATACAAGTACCCGCATTTATACGTTACACAAACATTAGCATAGTTTATTTAGTTCTATTGTGATGAATTTTGCCCACAATCATTCCGTTGGTGCCCGTTTGTTTTTTTCTCAAAAATTTAAATAAAAAATATTTTTTACTTAACATAGAGGATTTAGTGACTATGTCTTAATAAAATGAAATAAATATTTTTATTTAATATTAAAACCTTAAATTTAATTGAATTTATTTAGTTATAATTTTAAAATTATTCTTATAAATTATTGTAATTTTTAGTAAGTAAAAAAAATATAATTGTTATAGGGGTTAAAGACATATAAAAATACTAATTTTTAAACATTTACATTTAAGTCTATTAAATACTAGTTTTATAATTATTTATTTTTTATATTTAAACTTATTAGAATTTTAGATAAATTCAAATTTTGGGTAGAAAATTACTTCAATTTTAAGTTGTTTTCTAAAAAAATAAATTGATACTTAAAGGTATTTCAGTCATTTAAGTTGACATAAGGGGACCTTATGATATAAATAGATAAACTATGTTCTTAGTTGTAAAAGTTTAAGACTTTGAGGAGTCAAGTGTTATTATGTTATTAGTTGTAAAAGTTAAGACTTTAAGGGGCCAAGTGTTATTATCTACCCAGTGTTATGTTATAACTTAGCGTGGGATTGGGTGTAGACAATATTATCTATGCTTGGTAATTGACCCGGATAGTTAGGTGAAATGTAATCGTTTTCCTACCTGTCTTTTGGACTTTACCAGCCAATTTTTGGTTTGATTACAGTTCTCATCCGTTTTTATTCTTTTCTCTAAACGATAATCTTAATTGAATGGAAATTACATGTATTTTGGCGACAATAACCTTGGTCAAGTCACTAATTACACTCGCAAACCTTCAATAACGGTAATTTTCGCCCCGTTATTGAATGGAGAGAGTATTTTGAACGTATGAACAGTAGAATTTACCAACAGTTCGTTTATTTAGGCGTGATTTAACCGTCGTTCAGTCGTTCATGAAACAAATTCCACATCAAAGTTTACTGGTCCTTCTATTGGTAATAAACTTGTATTAATATATTGTTGTTTGAGAAAGGGGTACGATGGGGCTTGTATTACTGTTTGAGAAAGGTATACGAAGCGACTTGACCGGATGTTGACGTCACTCCCAAGAGCTTTCCCCGTGGCCATCAATACTACTCTGAGGCGATTTGTTTCCACGTTTTTCCAAACCGTAAGTAAACCAATTGGAGATATCATTTCAAAATTCGACCACATTATTTTCAAAGGCGTGAAGTTAAAATCGGATATAAAAATTGATCGAAAATGACGGAATATTTTTCTTTAAAAATAAGCATTCAAAATCCTATAATTTGCGTCCATGAATGTCACCTGCAATAAAAGAAAATAACTGCCAACGATTGTGCTTGAATTCTTAGCCCATAATTTATACTTCCCATAACCATCCACGATCATTCCTCTCTATAAGAAGAAACAGCAAACAAAAAATCATGTACATTATGCAACACCCATATTAAAACTCTGCTGTTTTGTAAACTAATTTAAAAATAAAGTAAAATTTGCAATCCGACTTAGGCATTGGAGCGTTTTTTTCTTAAATCCTCTTTGTTTTTCTGTTTTCAAGCATCTAAGAACACTAAATCACAGCAGAACAAATGTTTGGTACTCGGTAATCTTGTCGAACATTTTCGTCCATCAATAACTATATTTTTTGAGTTATCAAATAGTAAAACTTAAAATACGTTCAAAATTTGATGAATTGTAAAAATATATATGTAGAAGATGAAATTTATAAATATGATATTTATTTAATGGCTACAATTCATTCAATATATCATTTATTAAATAAATATTTTTATTTATAAATTTAATTTACAAATATAGTTATATGAAGATAATCATAAAAGTATTTAGTGACTTGAGTAAATAAATAATTAAAAGAATATAATATTATTTATCATAAATCTAACTTTAATTACAGTCATTAAATAGAAATCAATTAATAGTTCAACCTAAATTTAATTAAATAAAATTTTATTTTGTTAACATGTGTAATTACAGTATAGCTTTAGATTCTTAGTGGAATAACTCAAAGTTAATTTATAAAATCATTTTTAGTTATAAGAGAAATGAATTTGGGCCTTTTTAAAGAGTTAGGAAATCCGTAACTTTTGCAGTTTCCCGTTAGCTCATTCAAAAAGGGGAAATGGTGGGTGTAAAGAAAACGTACACTCTTTCAGTGAAATATATAGCTGCTTTCACACAAAAACCTTTAGTTTAGCACGACAGAGAAAAGAAAATGTATCCAACTGTGTGGACTGAATTGAGTTAATCTTCTAACTCAGTGCATATAACAAATCAAAAACTATTTTTTCTGCTATGATTTTATTTGTTATAAAATAAGGTTTTCCACCAACAATAATATATTTGGTAATTTCCTTTTTGTTTTTTTTCCACTGATATATTGATATAAGAATCCCTTAGATCATAGAAAATTGATTATGTGCATTGATAATAATTAGCAATTTCATTAATTGTTTGGAATTTCCAATTAAGTCATAGTGAATTATGGAAGAAAATTATATATATGTTGGTACTTCTTTAATTCGATTAGTTATTTTTTTTCCAATTTTTGTCCATTCCTAATAAGAATGTTATAAACCCTAGTTTTATTATTAATAAACTCTTGTTTTTGAGAACTCTTTGTATGACTTTTCGTACTAGCAATCTTGCACTAATTCTTCTTGTGATAATTTCGCTGGCTTTCCCTGCCTTACAACTATCCAAAACCAGCTCGTTTGCTCTAATTCTCATTATCGTAATTTCACTATTCAGCTTTGTTTTCATAGTAATTAGAGCTACCAAAAAAGAGATGTATTTGGGTCACTTACTCATCAAACAAATGGAAGCAAAGCAACAAGCAAAAAGATAAAATATGAATGAGAGTACTGCTGTCGAAAGCCTTAGCCACGATATTCGTGCTTATGTTAGTAATGGTTTAATAGATATATTTTGGTACGAAGAGGTTGTTCTCTTGATCCTGAATTTGGGACAGATTTAAGACAAATGAAGAAAATGGATAAACTACATTCTTATTTGTAAATATGTGACTTTATGAACCCCAGGTGTTACTGTCACACTGTGTATAATCTCTTATGAGTGTGTGATCGTGTGCCGACGAAATTATTATTGTTCTCTTTGATTGGTCGATGGAGCAGACTATTACGTGAAACACTATTGTTTTCCTCCCTGTCTTTTGGACTTTCCCTGCCATAATTTTGGTTTTTACACATTTTTTGAACCATTCTCATTTTTTTTCCTTTTATTTATTGAATGGACTTTACATGCATTATCAGTGACACTTTTTAAGGGATCATTAACTTAGATTTGGGCCAGGGAAAGGCCATAAATAAATCAATGGGTCAGGAAGTCAAACTCTAATTCGTCCCAATAAGGTAAACCCAACAATCCCTGTTGAATTGGAATGGGAGCATGTTAAATAAATAAATAAAATTTTATTAGATTATATAAATACAGTATGTTCGATAAATTTTGCTGTTAACTTATATATTGATATATGAATCGATTAGGTCAAAGAGAGTTGATTATGTGCATGTATAATAATTAATGTAATTGACAATTACATTAATAGCTTAGAATTTCCAATTAGATCATTCCCAATTACGGAACAAAATCATATTTATGTGGCTTAATTTTTATATTAATGAAAGAATTAGAGGTGGACATAAAAAATTAAAATGGAATGAATTTGAACTGAATCGATAATTTAAATTTGGTTCAATTGGATTCGGTTTAATTTGTTCAGTTTAAATTTTAAAATTTTAAAATTAATAGACTGGTTCAATTTTCAATTTTGAGATATAACCGAACTGAACCCAAATATACTCATTCCTAATAAAAATTGATTAGGTCAAAGAGAATTGATTATGTGCATCGATCATAATTATCATAATTAGCAATTGCATTAACTGCTTGGAATTTCCAATTAGGTCACAGGGAATTATGAAATACAATTATTTATATATATGTTGGTTATTCTTCAATTTAATTCAACTTTCTTGAATGTTTGTTCATCCCTATCATAAAATTACATAAACCCTAATTTTATTATTAATAAAATTTGTTTTTGAGAACTTTTTTTATGTTTTTCCCTACTAGCAAGCTTGCACTAATTCTCACTGTTGTAACTTTGCTGGCTTTCCTTACCTTACTACCACCCAAAACCAGCAAGTTTGCTCCAATACTCATTATCGTAATTTCACTATTCGGTTTTGTTTTCGTAATAATTAGAGCCACCAAAAAAGAGATGTATTTGCGTGCCTTACTCACCAAACAAATGGAAGCAACGCAACAAGCTAAAAGAAAAAGTATGAATAAGAAGAGTATTGTTCGTGATTCTGAGTAGGGGACAGATGAAGAACATAGCAGATGAACTTTTGAGTAGGTTTATTCTTTAAATCTCTAAATAATTACATAGTTTAATTTCATGATAATCAAAAACAAAAATATCACTTTTTAATTCTAGTAAAATTATTGAATTTGATGTTTAGGTTTACTGGATTCTATGCTTCACTGCAACGTAAGTAAAATAGAATCTGAAAAAATGGATATTAAAGAAGAGGAATTGAATTCCTGCCTATTAATAGAGGACGTAGTTGACTTATATCATCGTGTTGGTGTGAGAAATGGAGTCGATGTGGTGTTTAATCCCGAGGACAACGGCTCATTTTTAACGAAGTTTTTTAATGTGAAAGACGATTGATCGTGGAAAACTCAGGCAAGTACGATGCTTTTTACTGAGCAATGCTGTGCAGTTTACTTGTGAAGGTCATTTATCATTTCGAGCTCGGGCTCACGAAAATCCAATTTATTCGTCAGGACATTGGAATGGTTATGGTTGGATGCAATCTCTATCGTACTTGGAATCAGTAAATGCTGCCCAGAAAAATGAAAATTGCATGGAATTTGTTTTTGAAGTAGATGATACAGGAAAAGGAATTCCGAAAGACGAAAGTCTGTGTTTGAGAATTATGTACAGTTCAAACAGGGATTTGGAATAGTTCAGTCTATGGTTTGTGAGATAATTCTGTTCAATTTTTATTCTTTTTAAATTTATTTTTGTTTATAGAAATATTGTAACAGGTTCGACTTCTGGGTGGAGACAGAGATTGTGGACGAAGAGACTGACGATAATGGAACTTGCTTCAGGTTCAATGTTTTGCTAACAATATGTTAGACTTCATCAGGTGATAATACAAACGAAATAGATAAAGGATTTTCCAAATCTGATGATGCTCTCATTGAGGGATCCCAAGTTTGTTCTCCTGATTGCAAATGATGGGAGGCAAAGAGCTGCACAGAAATTCATTGAAAATCTAGGAATCAATTTATGGGTTGCAAATGAATGGGAAAAACTATGAAGATGAAATCCAGGTTCAGTCATTCCCCTCATAACATCAGTTAAGATTTCATCCTTATTATTATCGATGTTACTGCTGGACCATTTTCAGAACTTCAAAATATTGTGAGTGAATTTAGAAGAGATCGTCTGAATGTTTTTACGGTTAGATGAACCAACTTCAGGTAGGATTAATTTAGAAGGCTTTGAAGAAGAAGATGGATCCAAGTGATGTTCTGTCAAAACCTTTTAATAGTTCTCGGTTGTTTGAGGTGATCATATATCTACCAGGATTTGGAGAAGCTTCAACGCTACACACAAACAAATCGTAGAGATCCCGGTTCCTCGTATGCAAAGCATTTTCATAGCAGAGTAAAATCATCAGGAAATGATTATCCATGTAGTGGAAAGCTGATTAAACAAATGTGATAGATATAAATGGGTGAAACACCTTGTAATTGGTTTTGTTAAACAAATTTGTCTGGTTTAGATATATGAAACTCTGTAAATTCTATGCTTTGTATAGTCTAACTTATAAATTTTTTTCTTCCCAATTATCCAATCAATTTCTAACAGGCTGTGAGAGTTGACAAAAAGGCATAATTAAGGTCTTAATTAGTAGCCAGTAAAAAAGGGACTTAATTAGTACTTGCAACCTTTTTAGATGACAACAAAGCTTTTGGTTTAGTACGCCTTCTCTATCTTGTTACTTATTTCTTGCTACAAAAGCAACCGTTCATATAATTCTAAGGATCATTATCAACTGTGGGCATTTGAACTTTGCATGATGTCTGCAAATTGCATTCAATCATCAATTGACCCAATTTAAATGTGTGGCAAAATGTCAACAAAACTGCTTTTGCATTCATATTCAAAATCTTCTTCTTTTTCATTTCTTTGATCTATTCCATTTTATGATTTATCGTGTTGCTAATGACGATTCAAATGCATACTAATATTACAGGCATATATATGTAGAGATAGAGAAGCTATCACGTGTATAAAATCATATAGTAACACATAAATTTTGACCCAAACCTACCTCAAAACGTAAAAGAATGCAGAAATGAAACCATCAGTCTCTTCTGCTGGCCAGCGGAACCACCTCCGCCAGAGGCGTTGAAAGCGGTGTCGGGATCGGTGACGTTCGACAGACGGGACATGTGGGATGCAATCTCAACCACGGGTCAACGCACTTAGCATGAAACAAGTGATTACAATCTGGAAGAGCCCTAAGCATATCGGACCTCTTGTAATCCGCCAAACATATAGAACAACTCACAGCGGTCGAATCATTCTTCTTCAGCTTTGCTTCTGAATACTGCAACTTCGGATAGCTTTTAATGGTGTCTTCGTCCAATCCCACGTCAATTACAAAGCTTTCATTGGCGTTTTGAGCTTGATGATTATTACCATTATTCCCCCGCCGTTGCGACGGATTCGTCCGCTGTTGTCCCCGAGTGCAAAAGTAAGAAGCTAAAGTGATTGTAGTGATGAGCAGAAGAACCCCAACTGAAACTCCTATACCATAGCCAAACCCTCCGATGTTGCTGGAGCCAAGAAAGCCGCCATCGCCGCTTTCTGGGGCCGTCGTGTTGTTCATCTTCTGAAATGAGTGGTGAAGATAAAGTTCATAGAATTGGAACGGAAGAAAAAGAGAAAGGAAATGGCTTGGTCAGCCATAGAAGGAGAGAAAAAATAAGTTAATAGAGGATTCAAAGTTTTTATTTGAAAAAAAAAAGAAAAAAAAAAGTCAACTATGATCATGAATAGATAAGAGAGAGAGAGGGAGTATTGGTGAAGCTTTAAATGAGGGAAGATGCATTTGGGTTTAAGTAAAAAGATACGACGACGAGGCAGGAATCCATGTGAAGACATGATGCTTTTCATACATTAGATTATATTATGTATGGCTATAGCTAGGGTTATCTGTATGCAGTTCTGTGGAGAGAAACTTATATATTAGTCCTTGAATCTTTTGAAAATATCACTTTAATCGAGTAATTTCTTGATTAATCAATAAAAGTTCTTATTAATTATTCATTTCTATTAAGGGAAAATTTCACATTTTTTCTTTCAAGTTTTCCATAATTTCATGTATATGTTGATCTTGATTATTCATTAATAGGAACGTACACTATCATCATTGATAGTGTTATTTCATTATTTGTGCCATTTTAATTTATACATATTCGATATTTAAATAAAATGATAAACTTTTATATATTGATGGTATTTAAAGAGTCTTCTTATTAGGTAAAATGTACTTATTGTGAACGTAAAAAAAAAAAAAAAAATACGTGTAATAATTGTTCAAGATATACTAAAATAGGTAAAAAAAAATTTACATGGAACAACTCCAATAAGTTCATCAAATTTAATTATAATATATCATATGATTAATCAATTTCAAACTAAGCACGGTAATATTTGATAAGTATGCAAATGATGTGGTATATCCGATTTTCTGAATTAAATAAAATAGAAGTATGTTCTGATTAATATGAGAATTGTTTGACTAAAATGATATTTTTAAGAAAATAAGAACTAATATGAAATTTTCCCTTTTTGCGTTGGTCAACAATTCTTTAAATTTACTCCTAGTTTGATTTTATAAAGTTGAGTAGCGTCTTTCTTTCAATTGTAAGGTGACATTAGCTTCTATATGTTACATTATTTTATTTTATTTTTATTTAATTCTCTATCTTCGACCGTGCAGTGCATGTAGCGGGCCTTGAAAATAAGTTGCTTCGTCATACAATTTAATTGATTATAAATTGTTAGTTTAATATATCAACTTACAAATTTTAATGTAAATAGGAGTCTTATGTGGCAAATTATAGCTATGACGTGTTAAATTGTAATTGGAGATTCAAAATATTAAACTATTGTAATACTAAAAATAATTTTGAAATATGTTTGATATTAGATTTCACTTAATTTAAAAAAAAAATAAATAAAACAAATTTATTAATAAATTCTGACTTAGACGAATGAATTTTTTCATTATTTATTGAGTTACTAAAAATGTGATATTTTATAATTTTATACCATAATTACTATGACTTTTGAAACAAAACATTCATCCCCAAGTTGCCGTAATACTCTCTAATCAAAATTACACCAATAATCCAAAGATATGCACATAGGACTTTCGTCATGCAACTAGTAAGCAAGAAAGAAAGATGAATTTGGCTTTTGCCACCTACCATAATTGAATCTATATAACTATAAACTATACATGAAATCATTGCTAACTGTGAACAAAAATATGATATATTATGATGCGGTAGTTATTACAGCATAGAATAACATAGTATATCCCAGTTGTGTCATTTTATGAAATTGGTAGGTCGTTTTCGTATCTAGCAATAATAAATTAAATAAAAAGTTCAATGGGTTAGCAGTTAATTTATGTGTACGAAAATTGTTGTGACGATATTGATGCTTTACTCCATTATTATACGATCATTTAATTACACATAAAATTGATGTGATGGTTACCTAAGAAAATAATTTTAAACGAGCCTAAATCCACCACAATATATTTTATAGGTGGGATTGAATTAGGGATGGACAAAATAACAGAAGTTAATTTTTATTTTTTATTTTTTCCTTTTCTTCATTTGATTCATTTTGATTTACTGCCTTGAAGACTTAATCAATTTGGGTTCAACTTATTCAAAATTAGAAAAAATGAAAAACATCAATGAAACATAAAAATTTATTCAAAATTCAACTTAAGATAAAAGGTGTAAAGATTTGACTTTATTTTCTTAAAAAAGAAAATATAATAATATGTAATAAATCAAAATAAAAACAAAACAAAATAGTTGTACATTTTAGAATAAAGCAACTTATAAAAAATAAATAGTATTGCTATGTATACAAATCTAATTATTAAAGTTATTACTGATTTTTAATAAATTTATAAAGATATTGTTATTAATACATAAATATTTTATAAGGATTCGTTCTCGAATGTTTTAATTAATATAATAATCATCCTAAAACAAATTCAGAAAATAATTTTTATAGCTTTTTAAAACATTTCTGAATATTATCTGGGCCGGGATTTTGCAACTCAACGAGTTGTTAGATTGAGGTTTGAACCGTCCGAAACCGGCCCATGTTATTTCTTCGCATATAAGCAGTAAACCGTCCATCTCTTCCTGTTTCTTCCACTGGCACCCGACGAAGTAAAGCTCTCAAGTTTCAACGATACCCCGATTAAAAAATTTTAAAAAAATTGCCGCAATGGCGACGATCCTCTTCCTTCTTTTGACAACATCGTCGTTTCTACTGGTATCATCCGACAACACCAATCACGTGTACTCGCCGTGCTCCGACACAAAGGTCCAAAAATCAGACGGTTTCACGTTCGCCATTGTGTTTGCGTCGAGGAATAGTTTCTTCCTCAACGGCAGCCAACAGTTATCTCCCTGCGACCGTAGACTTTCTCTTTCTTCGGCCAACTCTCAGATTGCCGTTTTTAGACCGAAAGTTGACGAGATTTCTCTCCTCACCATCAACACTTCTTCTTTCTTTCCGGTTACTTTTTTTGCATCTCTCTACAGTCCGATACTGTTTTTTACTTGATGTTTTACTGCTAATTAGTTGCGAGTAGTAGGTAGTGCTTCTACCTAAATTAATAGTAAGAACAACGAAGTGAACGCTGGTGGTTTTGAAATTCGTTGATTAGTAGTACGTTTCATTTATTTTGAGGTGTTTATTACTTGTATTTCTTGTTGCTTTAATTAATTTGGAACGAATGAGCTTATTGGATTGAAATTAATCTAGTTTTTACTTGACGAAGACAACAATGATTTAGTCTGGGTTGTAGTCTTTTCTTGTGAAAAATCTCTATTTAGAAATCTTTACCGAAAGATGATTCCTGTGTTACGGGTAATTCTGAGGCTTGGATGTGTCAGTGGGAAACCATTGTGGCGGTGGTTAGATAGTTGCCTGACGAAGACTTGTATAGGGTGTTGTGAGCAGAAATGTGGGTGCACGGAGCTAGATATAATGTTCGAATGCTATTCTGTTCTTCTAACGAGTGAGATTCTTCGCGTATATAAGTTTTTCCATGTGCCTTATTTGCGAACTGTTAATTAGTTGGTATATATTTCATTGGGCTGGTTAGACTACCTGTTTTGATATGTAGCACTTTGTTTTTTCTCCGTATTGATATTATATTATGCAGCATTTTAAATATATTTGCCATTTTAAATTAGGGTATAACTATTGAACAGATAGTTCACCCTGCTCTAGTCTAGTTGCCCTTGCTCAATCGTGTTAGAGGTACGCGTCTAATTGTTTGATGGTATTACCCCAAAAGGTTGAGAAGTGTATCAGTCCTGTATCATTTTGAGTTAAGCCTGTACTTTCATCAATCAAGAATTTTTGTAATCCTCATAAAATCAATTCACACAAGTTGAAATTGTCCGCTTCCTTATCATTATTCTTATTCACTGTTCACATGAATTTTTTTCAGACGAAATTGGCTCACAAAAGTGATTGTATCAGATATAAACAATTTAAAGTCTCATATTCAATTTGTTATATTTTTCAGGATAGTTATGGTGGCTATATGGTTGCATTTGCTGGTCGAAAATATGCCGCAAGATCCCTCCCTGCTTTTGTTGCAAATAGTACGTACATAGTAACCAGCTTTACTCTTGTAAGCGACAATTCAGATTCTGTTTCTTCTTCATCTCAACTTACTCTATGAACATCTCTGAAAACTGATGAAATGTTGTTGAATATAGGTGCTTGAGTTTAAGAAGGGCAGGCTGCAAAACTTGTACTGGAAAAGGGATGGTTGTTCTAAATGTTCAGGAAACTCTAACTTTGTCTGCCTCAACAATCAGGATTGTGCAATCCGCACTTCCAACTGCAAGAACCGTGGGGGATCTGTAGATTGCAGCATTGGAATACAAATGGCATTCTCTGGCACGGAGAAGCACCTCTCAGTTCTCAATTCGTGGTATGAAGTTGAGAATCTTCGTCAGTATTCACTCTTTGGCCTTTATGCAAATCTCAGGGATTCTCTCACTAGTCAGTATAACATGATCTTCTAATTGTGCTTCAGATGTTTTGTAGAGTTCTTCTACTGGTATGTTGTAATTCTTTCTCCCTCTGTATTTAAATGGATATTGTCTGTATATTGCTTGTTATCCTTGAAGATTTCCAGTTTGTGCTCTTCAGTGTTTAAATTTGTTACTTCAGAAGTATTTGAATGTCATTGCAGCTGCCTTCCTCTTTTTCATGTTGTGTACTGTGTTGACCTATGTCTCTGGAATGACTTTGTAAACCTTTCTAGTTGGTTTGAAACCCTTTTCAGCAATTAATTTTAGGTTTGAAAATTGTTTACATTTCTTCATTATTTACCTTGTTCACATCGGACCTTTGTGGAAAAGGCTGTTCTGATGATTGCAGAATGGGTTGTCATGTCAGCAGATTTCAATCCATTGATTGGAAATTGTAAAATTGCTTGGGATGAAATTTTAGGGGGATATTGAGCTACGTACATAGTCTGGAAGATTGAGTTTAAGTAAGTCTTCAGAAAATGAAGAAGAAAGTAAAATAAAGTGCTTTAAATTTCAACCAAGTTAAGAGTTGCTCAAAACTAGAAGGAAGTTGGTTTCCATGTTGAGTTTCCCTCCACCAATCCACTTAATCTTGGATAAAAGAAGAAAATTTGTCTTCACATTACCATACAATAAAATGAAAACCAAAAGCTTAAACAGAATGGATAACAGCTTGCACTATTAGCTTTGTTTATCACTCACATTAACTATCTTAAAAAATATTTAACTTGCTTTATCATTCTTCCTGTGTAAATGAAAAAACATTATGTATGGTATTTAATGATATTAGTTAAATAGCATTAACCATGTGCCATAGACACAGAATTTTTACATTGATAATAATTTGTCTATGTATAGTGAAGATGTGCCTTTTAATGACATTTGGGTTTGAAAACATTTAATAATAATTTAGTTTTATTAAAAAGAATTAATGATATCTTGAATAAACTAGAAAGAGAAATTAAGATTTATACAAATTTTAAGGATAAATAATTTTTGTAAAAGGAGGGTGTTGATCCTAGCCCTTGTAATAAATATAAAAATCTCAAGAGAGCAAGTATCGTTGGTCCTTAAAAGATAATAGATCTGAATGTTTTACCTTATTTTGCTTCTACTCATTATAGCTTTATATTAGTTAATGAATTTTGATAACCTGTGCCAGCACATGCTTAGAAAAACTCTTAAGATCCAATAGTCTACAAAACTAAAAAATTTAACTGCATTTATGTACGAATGGATACATGAAAAACTTATATTGTTGTGTCTTTTTAAGATTGTTATTGTGAAGAGTCTTAATTGATGCATCTTATAGGTGCACATTAAGGTAATCTTCAATGATTTATCTTTAATGTAATATTTAGAAGTGATTGTGATGGAGGTGTAGAGCAATTCACTCAATCAATCAAGATATTATGTACTTGCTCAATAAATGCTAAGAAAGACTCGTGAGGTACAAAATTATACAGAACTCAAGAATTGAACTGCATGTGTATTGAAGCATGAATTAGTACATGAAAACTTGTATAGACGTGTCTTTTTAAGATTCTTAACATGAAAGGTCTTACTTGATCCATGTCTTGTAGGCACAAATTAAGAGAATATCAATAATTACGTTCAATGTAATATTAGGAGTTATCACAATTGAGGTATAGAGTTATTCACTCACTCGCTCAAGAAAAAGTTTATTCTCTTGATAAATGTTACATGTCCATAATTTTTTAATGCCATTCTTATGATACAAACCTAATCATCACTTTACATCTCATAATCTTGCACTGTTTATTGAACAGAATTTGTAGCAAGATGAACCCATTTTCCATCCAAGATATACAAAATAAATTTTGCAAAAAATTGGCATTAGAGATTGGAAAATCATGTAACCAGAGACTAATATGCAGAACCTTTCTTGTCTGATTTCTTCAAGTTCTAAATTTTTATTTGCCACTCTCTCTCTCTCTCTCTCTTTTCATTTTTATCTTTTGAACATGTATAGTAGTTAAATTTTCATAATATATATATATATAAAACAAAAGAAATAAAATAAAGATAAAGATAAAGATAACATTGAATTAAAACAAACATAACATCACAGCAGCTGAAAAACTTCAGCTATACAATAACCTGAACGACCTGATTGAAGGAAAGCATAGCACCCATTCCATGACAATGGACAAACAAAACTGCATCCACTGGATCAGATACATATAAATTCAGGGATAGAAATTGTAATGCCATGGTTTGGTAACATCATAAAGCAGCCCAACATCACTTCTGGTAATGCTGCCTCCGAAAAACTCAGAAGGCAGCCCCATGTCTCTTGTATTCCCTTGAGGCAGCCCCAGATTACATTCATTGCTGCTGTTGTTACCTCCTACATTAATATTCTCATCAGGATACCCTAGGACAATATCTTTTCGACTGCCGGCACTGCTGTTGCCTATATGGATACTTCCATGCAACAGCCCCATATTCCTACCTCCAATGTTATAGATTCTGAGATTCCCATTTGGGAACCCCATCTGATTTGCAGCACTGGAACTTGCTGTAAATGCTTGCTCTGGAGTTAGCCTTGCATCACTTTTAGCCCTACTACTGCTACTGCCAGCTGTATTCTCCCTATTGTTCATCATATCTATGAACCACTGGTCGCATTGAACTGGCTCAGTCTGAGTTCTCCCATCTCCTCCAGTAATTCCTCCTACTTGAGTGCTGTCCCTCAAAGTAGGCAGCTGATTTGGAGGAAGAGAAGTCTCCTGTGGAAGATCATTAACCTGTCGATAGAATTCACTCCTCCTCCTTGTATCCTTTCTCTTCTCTTCTGTGAACGAAATTAAAGTCTGCAGTTCGCTTATGTTGAAGTCGTCAAGTGACTTACTGTGAAAATTTTGATGCATGAGATAGGAAACCTCCACCTCTTTGTTTTTCCTATGGTGCTTCTTGAGTCGATCCTTTCTTTGAGGTAAGTTTCTTGATTCATCATTTTCTTGGACCACTCTATCTCTGGCAGGCTATTAAACCTGGCAAGTGGCCGTTGCACCATGGAGCGTGACGGCTACATTGCCAGCTCCCTGTCATCTGGACAGTAAATGACAATGAAAGCATTGATGCCACAGAGGGTGGTCAATTCACTCACTTTCTTCAACAAGCCTAGCCTTCTCTTCTTAAGGTTGGCTTTCCTAGCATGATCGCTCGCCATCCACGTAGGCTCCACCTTCTTCCTTGTCATGTTTACTGCTTTCGTGCGTCACTCATGCTTTAGAACACTGACTGAGAATTGGCTAATATAGCGTGGGGAGATATGAAATCTTACTATTCGAGCTGCATAACTAGTAATAAACTCAATGAGGGTTTGGCAATTTTTTAGTTATTAATAGTGTAATGCTTATAGGTTAAGAAATCTATTTGTTAAGATTTTAAGATTATGTTGTTTTGTCATAGAATTTAATTTCATTGTTGACTATTGTAGGATAATTCATTGCGATTTAATGCTAGGTTTTGAATTATATCTGGACTAATTTTGAAGACAAATGGATTTTTTGGTTTTAATTCTGTACTGTATCATGTATTTTGTCTTTGTTAATGATGGGAAGATATTAGAAAGTGCAAGAGAGAGAACACCATTTTCATGTTCTTCAATATATGCTTTCATATTTTAGGACAATAGGGTGGGACAAATTGTTGACAAAATTTGTGTAGTCATCTTTGATTATTTAGTTGCATTTTACTAGTTTTGGTCAAGAAGTATACGTATCGGTTGATCTATAAAGTGCTTTAAATCTTGAGCAAGTTAAAAATTGCACAAAAACTAGAAGTTTGTTGATTTCATGAGTTTCCCTCCACTGGCCCATTTAATCTTTGAATAAAAGAAGAAAATTCCTCTTCACCCTTACCATACAATAAAACAAAAACCAATAGCTTAAACAGAACAGATAATAGATTGCACTATTAGCTTCATTAGTCGATCACATTAACCGTCTTAAAATAGATGTAATTTGCTTTATAATTCTTTCTATGTAAATGTTAAAACATTATATATTTTATATAATGATATTGGTTAAATAACACTCAACAATGTGTCTTTACATTGATAATAATTTTGTCTAATTATAATGATAAAATAGATGTAATTTGCTTTATAATTCTTTCTATGTAAATGTGAAAACATTATATATTTTATATAATGATATTGGTTAAATAACACTCAACAATTTGTCTTTACATTGATAATAATTTTGTCTAATTATAATGAAGCACCTTATAATGACATTTGATTTGAAAACATTTAGTAATAATTTAGTTTTATGGAAAACAACATTAATGACATCTTGAATAAACTAGAAAGAAAAATTCAAGATTTATACAAATTTAAGTAAAAATAATTTTTGTGAAAAGAGAGTGTTGATCCTAACGGATATACTAAATATAAAAGTCTCAAGAGAGCAAGTACCGTTGCTCCTAAAAGGAAGAGATCAGAATATTTTACCTTATTTTGCTTCTATTTGTTAGTGAATTTTGATAACATGCGCCAGCACATAATAAAAAAAAATCTTAAGGTCCAAAAGTCTACGAAATTCAAAAATTTAACTGCATATGTGTGCAAATCTATACTTGAAAAAACTTGTATTGATGTGTCCTTTTAAGATTCTTAACATGAGGGGTCTTATGTATAGGAACACAAAGTAATCTTCAATTATTTATAATGTAATATTAGAAGTGATCACTATTAAGGTGTAGGGTAATTCACTCAAGAATTTAACTGCACATGTATTGAAACATGAATCAATGCCTGAAAACTTGTATTGATGTGTGTTTTTTAAATTCTTAACGTGAAGAGTCTTACTTGATGCATGTCTTAGAGGAACAAGTTAACAGAATCTTCAATTAATTATCTTTAATGTAATATTAGGAGTGATCACTATAGAGTTCATCACTTGCTTAATCAAGATAATATGTACAGTGATGATTAGGTTTGTATCACAGGAAGGGTAGTATGAAATTATGCGCACATGTAACGTAAAATTAAATTTTAAGAAAAACTGGAGTTTGGAGGAGAATGATAAAGCATGTAATTGGAGACCAATATGCAAAGCCTCTCTTGTCCGAATCCTGCAAGTTCTAAATCTTTATTTAATTCCTCTATTTTATCTTTCTTTTTTCCAATTTTTTCCTTTCAAATATATCTAGAAGTCAAATTTTTTATTGCTATTTTCCTTTTGGTGAGGATTACACACAAACACACGCACACATGCACGAAAGAAGAGGCAAGACAATCTCTTAAAACAAATAAACATAACCCCAAACAACACAAACATAACAGCACAACAGCTGAAAACTTCAGCTACACAATAGAACAAATGACTTGGTCGAAGGAAAACACAAAAACAGCCGAAAAACATCAGCTATACAATAACGCAAAGGACTCTATTGATGGAAAACATAATAGCAGTTGAAAAACTTCAGCTGTACAATAACACAAACAACCTTATTGAAGGAAAACATAACAACAGCTGCAATAATTCGGCTATACGATAACTCACATGACCTAATTGAAAGAAAACATAACAACAGCTGAAAAACTTCAGCTGTCCAATAACCTGAATGACTTGATTAAAAGAAAACATAGCATTCATTTCATGGCAGTGGATAAACAGGAATTGCATATACTAGATCAGAGACACATAAATTCAGGGGTAAAAGTTATTAGGCCATGGTTTGGTGCAATGCTGCCTCTGAAAAACTCGGAAGGCAGCTCCATGTGACTACTGGCAGCATTGCTAGAGCTTTTGTATTCCCTTGCAGCAGCCCCAGATTCCTTTCGTTGCCACCTACATTAATATTCTCATCAGGCTGGCCCCGTACGAAATCTTTTCCACTGCCAGCGCTACTGCTGTTGGATACTTCCATGTGACATCCCCATATTGCTACCACCAATATTATAGGCTCTGACATTCCCATGTGGTAACCCCATCTGATTTGCAGCGCTGGAACCAGCTGCTAATGCTTGATGTGGAGTTAGCCCTGCATCACTTTTAGCCCTACTGCTGCTACTGCCAGCACCATTCTCACTATTGTTATCTATGGATCCCACTGAACTGACTCCGTCTGAGTCCTCTCATCTCTGCCAGTACATCCTCCTACTTGAGCAGTGTTGTCCACCGGAGCAAGTGGTTGATTAGGAGCAAGAGAAGTCTCCTGTGAAAGAGAATTAACCTGTTGACATGCCTCGTCCTTATATCCTTTCTCCTTCTTCTGCAAACCAAATTAGTCCTTTCAGTTCACTTATGTTAAGTTCCTCAGTTGTCTTACCCCAGACATTTGAAGCATCAGATAGGAAGCCTCCTCCTCTTTGTTTGTCCTATGGTGCTTCTTGAGTTGATCCTGCACTTTGTTCACCCTTTCTTTTAGTTTCTTGATTCATCATTTTCTGGCACCGCCCCATATCTGGTATGCTGATAAACCTCTCAAGTAGCTGTTGCACCACAGGGTGCGATGGCCACATTGCTGGTTCCTTGTCATTTGGACTGTAAATGACAATGAAAGCATTTACGCCACAGAGGGTGATCAATTCACTCACTTTCTTCATCAAGCCTAGCCTTCTTTTCTTAAGGCTGGCTGTCCTAGCACTGTCACTCACTATCCGTATAAGCTTCACCTTCTTCCTTGTCATGTTTACTGCTTTTGTGTGTCGCTCTTGCTTTAGAACACTGACCAAGAATGGCTTACATAGTCTAGGGAGATATGAAGTTTTATTATTTGAGGTGCATAACTCGTAATAAACTTAATGAGGGTTTAAGGCATTTTTTAGTTATTAATAGCATAATGCATATAGGTTAAGAAATCTTTTTGTCAAGAAAGATTATATTTTTTTGTCAGAGATTTTAATTCATTGTTGGCTATTGTAGGATAATTCATTGTTATTTAATGCACCATTTTTTAGTTATTAATAGCGTAATCATGGTTGATTATTTAGTTGTATTTTAAGTTTTGAACAAGAAGTATATCGATCAGTTGATCCGTAGGGCAGGAGCATATCTTTTACTGTGTGAGTGGTTACTTGCCACGTTTCCTAGAGTAAGAAAATTACATTGAAACCTAACACCGCATGATGAACATGCTTAACTGGATTTGTTTTACACTAATAGATGTCTATTAATTCCCTTGGATTCTTGTATTGTAATAAAGAGTTGCTAGACTGTAATTGCGATGTAATAATCCATTGTGCTATTAGTAATGTGAAACATTTAATTGATATGTTTTCTATAACCATATTTTTTTCACTTCCACAGAAGCCAATTTGTAGCTATGTTGAGATTTTTTATGTGATACTGGATGCTTGTAATGCTGAAGTATTTCATTTCACCTACTAGTTTGCATTAGATCATATGCAGCTGATAGGAATAGTAAGAGATTGAAGTTCTTGCACTAGTAGTAATTTTGTCAACCTCAAGAAATTTTTACTGGTTTTATGAATTTTGTTCCCTCAATTAATATCCGATACAAAATCTCCTTATAATCAGTTTCCTAATTATTATTATTAGTCCTTAGGATACCTAAATTCCCTTGATTATACTAAATATTACCACGACCATGCATACATAGCATGCTTAATGATGTTTTTATCTGATAGCTCTTATGCAACGAATGTTGGTGAGATCTATCCATTAAGACAAACCTCTCAAAAATCTTATAATTGATCATGTTATTATCTGATCAACATTTACTCTCGATTTTTCACCATTCTGTCATATACAAAAAAAGTAAATTGCGAAATATTTTATGCATTACAAGATTGATTTATTTTTTCTATGAATTTGAATTTGCATGTGATGACTATCTGGAACATTTCACCTCACAGGCATAATGTTTATTTTGCCTTATTTGTAAACTAATATTTGTTACATATTTTCTGTAACCATGTGTCTTGTTGATTTATTAGACCACTAAACACATTGCCAATTTATCAACATTTAATAATACATGACGTAATCCATATAATATAAAGTAGGGAATTTATAACATGTTAAATAGTTTTGTTTTCATATGCTGTCAAATTAAACTATCTTATATTTTAATGTAACTTACATGAGCATGCAAGTAGGATCCTCTGTGTCAATGGTTGGGATCCTGTTGGCGTCCACAGAAAATTGCCACATGGAATTAAAATTATAAGGTATGTAATTTTGATATATATGGTACTGTATTAGATATATCTTATATGCCACATCAACCAATTTTATAAATCGTGTCAATAATAAGTGTATTAGTGAGCTTCTTGACACTTGGTTGTGATATTGAATCTGTTACCTTGTGTTATTGAGCATATAGGAAGAATATTACTCGTACTGATTATGTTACCATATCATATTGTGAACTGAATTGGAAATGTCCTAAAATTTATATGATGTTTTTTACACTAATACCTGTCATGATCCTCTGCTTGTATTGCATATACATAGTAGGTAATTGTTATAGAGCCTAGTGGATTCTAGTTGGTTCTATTGATAAAATCTTTTCAAATGATACAAGATTTGAGATTTGAATTCTGGGAGGGTACCTGTAGTAGAGTGGTAATTGATTTATTTAATACAATATTTAAAAAATAAAAATAAAAATATTTATTATTGAGGAAACCTGGATATTCTAATAGAACTTTCTATACTCCCAGACGTTATTGTAGCACAAACACAGAATCGTGTATCTGGTAACCCGAGTCTCTACTGGCCATATAACACTAGCCCAAGTACAGGACAATTAGCAATAATAATAAGCCCAAGACCAATAAAGCCCAATTGTCTACTACAGTTAGAACGAATGGGTAGTATTGACAAAAATTCTAATGCATAATTTGATAATTTCCCGTCATAATTTTAATTAATTAGGTTCACGCTTAATCACGCATAAAGCCAAATGATATGATGTTCATGCAATCATCCTTGTCTTTTTCAATGTTTTTTTTCCTTCTAATTTTGTTTTCTGGGGGTCATACTCATTTATCGATGACGCGTTCAACGTTCACAGGTCATGAATTCACACTCATATGGGTAGTTATAATTTTGTTTAATGAATAAAATATTAAACATAAATTTTTTTGTAGAGAGAGAAATAAAAATTTAATTTAATTTTTTTTATCTAAAGTATATGATTACAGTTGTATTGATCATATACTTCAGATCACAAAAATAAAAATTAAATTAAATTTTTTCGAACCGGTGCAAAAAAGACTTGGTGTATGTTTGATATATCTAACTTTCACTAGATTTTAAACGCAAAATTATAAAAGATATTTAGTGACATTAATTATTGGTAAAATTTAATTATATTTTTTGATATTTTAATTTTTATTTTATATTAGCTATGAAATAAAAGCAGTTATAATACAACACTTCAATATTAAAGGTATTTCTCATTTTCAATTTTTTTTCTTGTTATAAAAGACTTGCCTAATTAATTCTCATTGAAAATATATTATGAATTTATATATAGTAATAAAAATTTAAATTATAAATATCTAGTAATATTTATTTATTTATTTTATCAATTTGACTAGTTAGTATATATACACAATTATATTAGCATAAATAACTGTATCAGTATGTAAATATAATGAAATATTTTCTTTTTCTTTTTCCTTTTTATTAGATCAGCTCACAGTGGTAGGAGATGGAAATCCACATCAAGCTGACTCTATGGACTACGATAGTGCAACCAAATTAAATAATTAACTTAGGCATCAGTTGTTATGAATAACATCATTATCACACTTTAATAACATAGAAAATTAAAATTAAAATTTTTTAAAAAGTAATTAATTAATAAAGCATTTCCCACTTGGTTGTTGGTCTCTCTGTCACAAGAAAGAATATTGTGAAGTTTATGGAGATTTCTTTTGTTTATACTTATAACCCATCATTTAGAAAATCTAATCGCCCACTAATTTGGAAAGAAACAAAAATTAGGAGCATTAATTCACTTGCTTACTTAGTCACAAATCACAATCCCATTTCATACACACTTGCCATTATGCACTTTTAATTAATTAATTTATTTATTTATTTTCATTGATGTGATCGTTTTTTCACAGTCGACAAATATATTTATACATCAATTAAGATACAAAATTATATATTTAATAATACTCCTTTATAAAATTCATATATTTAAATAATTGATAATAATTCAACACTAAAATATTATAATTTAATTTCAAACTATTAAATACGAACATTCGCGCTAAAGAATAAGTATTTTCAAAAGTTTAATTCATTCCTTCTCCTAATATCTAACAAATCATGTATATGTCAATCAAAATGATTTTTTAAACCATCTTTCTCCCTCAAAATTTCAAAGTCTAAATCACTAACTCATCTAAATAGCACCATTGTTCATAGCACACACATAAATTAAAAAAGAGAGAGAACAAAAAAGTTCTAGCTTTATAGAAGTGCACTGTGATCTCTCACAAAACGCACCCAAAATTAAATAAAAAACGTTTTCAAATTGAACTTATCCATATGAGCCCAATGGCATTGTTTACGAGTGTTAATTAAAGAAATGCAAGATTAAAACAATTTGCTCAATCTGATCTGGATTGCAAAATGGATAGAACAACAAAATTTTTTTATTTTCTCAACGTGGAAATACGAGAGATTTCCACTTGGAAAGATCTCACGAGCGCCAACAAGATTCACTGCTACCTCAGAAAACGACACGTGGCACACGTCACAACCCATAAGTGTCTTTTTCTTTTCTTTTTTTTTTCAATTTTAAAATGAGTGTTAATTTTAAAAAGAAAAACAGCACAAACTACAAAGGAGAGGAGAAAAAAAAATGGAAAATTGAAAATTTTGTTTGGACATTTACTTGAATGGGAATTGGGAAGGTTAGGAATCCCCTGACCACTTGTTACATTTTGCCAGGATGGGACCCTAGATAATGATAATGGAGAGAAAAAGGACCAAAATATTTGTATATGGTCACTTTGGGATATTTTTATATATTTTTTTTATTATGATAAGTATGCAAATTTGGCTGCAATCCATCAATTATATTTTTTATGCAAAATTTAAATATATTATACAATTAAAAGTTAAAAATTTTAGTGCTCTTATAACACGTTTTTATTCATACTTAAATTTCTGTTGACACACAAAATTTATTTAAATACTATAGTAATTTAGATATAATGAAGTGACTTGGGATATTATACAGTCAGAATTTAATGATGCTATTTACTTGCAAGATACTTGCTCGCAAAAAAAAAAAAAATTCTAAATAATCTTGGTTATTCTTTAAAAAAATTTTGATATTTAAAATCTCAATTTTACGATAAATATTTAAGGAGTAATACAAAAAAATATACCATATCCTTTAACTTTTTCTTTTTCTCTTTATTTATATTGACTTATTGCCTTTAACTAATTTAAATATCAAAATTTATTCGTCAAACAGTCGACGTTATACTGAGTTTTTTTTGTATATCCAGGTATCCAATAAGTAGGCATCATTATCAAATTCTCGCTATATGACGTTTAAAGTCACTACATCCAAGTTAATATATTATTCAGGTAAATTTTGTGTTAGTTCTGAGTTCGAATTTTTTAAAATATATTTAGGTGTAAGAGTATGATACAGTCGGAGTTTTATCTTGTATTTAGTATCGCTGCAGAGTGGTTCCTGTATATGATCTTAATTGATTCAGGACAAGTGTTATGTAATTTGCGGATACGTATTTCAAAAAAATAAGTGTCTGACTCGTGTATAATCGACCGTCGTAATGACAACTGAATATAAAAATTTTCTCGTCGAAAAAAAAAAAAAAATTTGTCACTTCCTTGGGAATTAGATCAAATCATGAGTTAAATCCAAAGATTAAAGAAAATAAAACATAAATGAAATGAAACGAAATGGCGGGCCTACTTAGTAATTATATACATATGACATTGATGGTTTCTTGGAGCGAGTCTCCCCTAACAAGAAGAGACAATAACTCCTTGGGACCATTGCATGGTTACGTAATCTTGTATCTGATTTTGAAAATTGTTTTTTGGTGTATTTAGTAACATTTTAAAACAATAATACGCTTAAAAATATAAATAGTATTTTGATTAATGGCATTTTAATTTGAAAAATACCTTTAATAAAATTTGTTAAAAGTAAACTTTTAAAATTGAAAACAAAAGGATATGTTTAACATTATTTTTTTAACATGATTAAAATGGTAAAATTTAAAGAAAAATATTAATTGTGTTATTTTAGTGTTTCATCTATAATTTAATTTTAAAATATTTTTTATTGATTGATAAAAACATTTAACACATTTTCAATATTTAAAAAAAAAATCCAACCAAATAATCATATTTTTTCTTTTAACTTATTTTTCAGTTATCTAATATTTTATAAATTAAAATAGAAAATGTCTTTTATTTTTTAATAATTTTAAATATTACATCAATACAAACACTAAATATTCTTGTAATTTTTGATATGACAAAATTCAAATTTTAAATTTTTTGTACGACTTTAAATATTTTATAAATTAAATCAATCGGTATTCAGAAATCATAACATAGAGCACGTCTTCATTTTCTAGAAAATATATATATGGACCCAAAATTATTGACATTTAAATAAGCAAACATTCATGGGTTTAAATTGAAACAACATCAAATTTATCGAATAAGAAATGAACAAAAATAATAAAATAAACAATTTAATGATGTTAGAATACAAACCTGCATACAAATATTCCTAAATTACTTTCTACATCGTCATTTGTTGCTTCATTAATTAAGTTACGTTGACATGCAATAATAATACTTCTAAATTTGACTAATCATAGATCAAGATTGACTCGTAAATAAATTAGTTTCTTGATGTAATAAGATTATAAAACTTTTAATATTATTTTACTTTCTTAAAAATATAAAATATACTATAATTATATAATAATATTATTATAATTTATACTAAAAAATTATATAAAAATCTTGTATTCTTAATATTAATATTTTAATCTTATACCAATATCCCTTTTAAAAATGTTAAAGAAAAACCTTTGTAGCTAAGAAACAAAGAGAAGGCAAGGACAGAGAAAATTAATCTTTTCGTGCAGTCCTTTCTCTTTCTTTTTGCTTACAATGATTGAAGCTAATGATATTTTTGCCCACCCAATAATAAAGAGAAAATGTTGATGTCATAAATATTAAAATATAGAAACTTTCTTTACAAGTAAATTAACTGTGATTTGTTGGGGAACCAAAACATACAAACTTATAAACGTAGATTTCCAAAATTAACCTAAAATCTTGTTTTCTTGAACTTGAAGGCATTACTTATTAGATTCTAACTCTTTAAGGTTGACCGATTCTTTGATAAGCAGAGTTGCAGACAATTAATATATTTTTTACTCAAAAATAATAATTTATGGAGTACTAAGGGTTGTCAATTTTTAGTTGTTGAGTACATCATAAATGATTTTTAATATTATATTTGCTGAACCAATGATTTTTTCCTACGAAACATCTCATGACATTGACTAGTAAAAACAAGAAAGATCAAATTATTGATAAATCCATCATTAATCTTCATTCTTCCAATTTCCCTTTTTCTTTAGCATTGAGAAAGCAGAAAAAGATTTTTTAAGGTCTTTTTTATTCTTGAAAAGAATAAAGTTAATTTTTTAATGTATGTATTGAAGCACTATCTTGAGTAATAATTAAATTTTTTTCAGATAAATAATTTTAAAATTTATAATTCTTCAATAATTTTCTTTTTTCAAATGTATTGAGAGAAAGCAAAAGAATTTCATCCAAAAAAACCTTTACCTAAAAGTTTAATTTTTAATTAAAGAGATTATATTTACATAAAGATGCTATCTTAATTTAATAGGTAAAAATTTCAAAATGACTCCAAATGAAAAAGTTAAACCCAACCAACCAAGACAGTATAAAATAACATAATTATCAAAAGTTTTTAATCCATGAAGTTTCAAGTTTGATATTCACCAAATAAAATGACATTATCACCACTATCAACATATTCCATTGATTAATTGGTTCACCAAATCTCTCAAGGACCACTAAGCTAAATTACTAACTAAATTTTTTCAAGTTTGTTTAATTAAGATTATCGAAAAACCCACTTGTAATTAATAAGAAGAAAGCAAAATTTTATAGTCTTTACAATATATGTACATGTCTGAAAGTATATAAAATGCTTTTGCTTGGATTTTCTCACTGTTACAAATCCCCCCAGTCCCATTTTAGGAGTTGAAAATGGAAAAAAAAATGGGAAATAACAACCAGAGCTTGGATAGTTGGATTACGTGAAAAGCAAGAGAGAGAATGGAAAATGACAGAAAGAGAGAAAATAATTTAATAAATTTTTAAATGCATTAATACATAATACGAAAAACTTGCATGAAAGTTGAAGCTTATTGGTTAATGGCGTGTAGTTACATTACACTTCTACGCTAATATTAATATTTGGCCTTCTTTCTCGACTTCTTCCCCTTTCCCTTCTCTTTCTTCTCTATCGCTTTCTCTTGTTTTTCTCTCTTACAAAAACAAATTTGCTTGAAATTGTACCGACATGGCTCCTAACAAATGGGGTTTCTTTGCTTCTTCGTAGGATTTCGAATTCTTCTGCTTGCTGTACTGTGAACGTAAGTGTTTTCTTTGTTTTCATGATTTTCGTTTTCTTTTTTTTTTTTAAACACTTTCTGGGTATTATCAGAATGTTTAACTCTTGACTTACTTCTGTTGTGTCTTTCCTTTCTCTTTATCTTCTTCACCGTTTGATCTCTTATATATGCATATGTACTTTTTGTGTTCTGATGCGGGTTTTATCTGTTTCCTTCCCTGTTCGATCCAATTTTTCTTATTTAGCAACTGGTCCTGTGTTTGTTTCTCTCATTTTGTTGTGTTTTAGTTTATATTGTTTCAGTTTGTTTTGGAAATTCATGCAGGTGGTTGAAAATAATGATGCTTTTGTTTGGTCTGAGAGTACTTTCAGTTTGTAATTCGTTTTAATTTCTCGTCCCTTGTGTTTTTTCTGTTTTTGGATTTCTCTGTGATGATGTTTCAGAAAATCTTTATGAGATCAACAGAATAGGAAGGACTCTACCGTCGCATAAGATCAATATATCGTGGTCTTTGATGTAGAATCTTTTAAACTGTTTTCCTGTGTTCTTGAATTGCAGGTAGTAGTTTAAAATACTGAAAAGAAGTTAGTCACAAATTGTTGCTTGGATCAATTTGAGGGAAGAAATGGCCATGCAAACTGCTTGTTTCAAAGAGCACGAAGGAAATGCTCATAACCAAATTGGGCAGCTCTCGTCTGTGCAATTAGCACCTTGGTGGAGTTCCTTGGGATCTCAATCTGTTTGTGGTGGCCAATCAAAGCCCTTTTCGTTGGAAAACTTAACTGAACAGTCAGGTCAAAGAATGGAAAAAGGGAACAAAACCCACTTCACTTTCTTTCCTGGTAATTAATCTCTATTGTTTTTTATTAAAAAAAAAAAAAAAAAAACCATAGAAAATTGTATTGTTTTCTTATTATACGATTTTGATTATTATTGCTGCTACGAATAATTGGTACTTGTTCTTTGGTAAGATGTGAACTGAGGGTGGATTATGTCTCAAGTTTAGATCTTTAGGGAGGAAAATGGACATTTTCCTTGGTGGCCTCATGCACTAAAAAGATCTATATTATTTTGTCTCCATGGCTCGATCAGGAAATCAATTGGAAGGGGGCTGTATTGAGGTTATGATTTAATTTGTTGCTAAACGCTTGAGGCTATAGGATCTATCTGTAATTAAGGATTATAGATATAAATGATGGAAAAGTAATTTTCACTGGTCACATCGCGTGTTTCAAGGATAAGTAGAGAGCACTTCAAATTAAAATATAGAATCTGTGGGGCATGATCTAAAATTTTATTTCTACTATTTTATTCCATGGTTATTTCTTTTGCCTATGATTTGGTGTAGGACAATAAATTTCAAATGTAGAATGTAGAGGACTGAGTTGGTTTTAAGAAATTAAGAATATGGTTTTGATGTTTGGATAATTAGGTTAAAGAAATTTGAAGTTGTATCCATTTCATGTATGGAAAACCAAATTTGAAAGAGGTGAAGTAACGCTCATTTTGGAAAAACCTAAATCAATATTCCTGAAATCTAAATCTTCATAAAGCATATTGACTGTTAGTTCTTAATAAGGTAGATAAATATTGTGAAGTAAACAATACTATTCACAAAAAGAATGACTAAATATGTTCTTGAGCAAAATTGTTCTGTGAAATCGTTAATTGGTTGTGGAACCATGTTTATTTGCCTTCAAGAGTCATTGATTGGATATCTGCAAGTTGTTTGTTTGAAATCTATGGAGGGATCTTTAACCATATGCACGATTGCTTTAGGAAAGTTCAATAATTCACAAGCACTAGAATTACGACAACATTTGCCTTGTACCGTAGAAATAGGTGCCCAACAAAATATAATTGCTTAAGGTGAAAGATTGCATTTTATTACAACTTCTAGCTTTTACCGCATCATTTGTTTTTCGATAAAAGAAAACAATAACGGAATGATCAAGTTAAAGATCCTTAATTTAAGTTGCATGCTTTTCTTATTATTTTTCTAACTAAATAAAACTCTTCAAGTTAAGCCTTGATTCCAAATTCGATCTTGGTGCCAGCTCTCCCTTATCTAATAGAAAATTATTGAAGTTCTTCCAAAGTGCGAAATGTTTTCAGCTACATTTAATTCTATCAAAACATGATTGAACAATTTCTTTCATCAAGCAACACCCCAAGTAATGATCAAATATTTATGTTAATTAACTAGCAATGTTAATGACTTCTTAATTATCTACCCAAGGAAAGAATCAAGATCATTTTTGATACCTTGCAGAAATAAATAGTTTGGTTAATTTGCACATTCTTTTTGTGCAGCACATTTCCTTTTGATTACTGTTAACTAGCCAATAGTTTCTCATTTAGGTGATAGCAAAAGTTCAGGGGATGGACAAAATCTTCCATCAGCCATTTCTCTGCAATCAAATCTACCAGAGAACCCAAGATTCTTTGAGTTAGGTTTTGGCCAACATGTGGTATGATTTTTCTTAAACTTAATAGTTATTTAATTAATTTCGTTCCTATGGTTTGGGACTCCCTAATGGTTGATTGTTTCTATTTGTTTATGGGCTGCAATTGTAGATCTGTGCAAAGCATCCTTATGCAGATCAATGTTACGGAGTTGTGTCGACTTATGGAGCTCAAATTTCAGTAAGTTTCCCATCATTTCTTTTAGCACACCTTTTTTCTTTGAAAAAATATTAGTTACGTAACCTGAACCTCCGTTGTGCATATGCACTTAATTTGCAAGTATTGGAACCTCTAATTTGATCTTGTTTGCACAAATAGATACATCAGATATAGAAACTGCTTAAGATGATCTTAATATTATTCTTGTTTGGTTGCAAAACATACTAAAAGGTGTTGCCCACTCCAACAATGAAATTTCGTGGCTAGTTGCTGCAGAGATGTGGTAATTATGGCAACAATTTTTGACTTAAAAATAATACATACATCAAATGTTATCACCAGCCTGGGGGATTAACCAAAAATGTTGGCCTGTTTGTGCAGCAATAAGTGCCAGTATTGGGAGAAAGAATTGTATAAACCCCAAATCTACTCCAATATATAGTTGTAGACCTCTCTCGACATGAGAAACAAAAAATTTCATTAAGGCGGGAGAAACGAAAGTAAAGATTTATAAACATGAAAAACATAGCATAAATTGTTGAGCAATTTACGTCTTTCATCTTGCTGAATTCAGTATTAGTGGAAAATATTTTGTATTTTGAGTAACTTCATTTGCATGTGTCTTAACTTCAGCAGCGTATTAATGGTTATTTGATACTCACACAAATCTACCCAAATTAACTGCTGCATATACTTCTCTACAAATTAGGGCCGTATTATGCTGCCACTTAACTTGGCAACAGACGATGGACCAATATATGTTAATGCTAAGCAGTATCATGGGATCATGAGGCGTCGGAAGTCGCGTGCAAAAGCTGTACTTCAGAATAAATTGACTAAAAAACGGAAGGTATGTTATCTTGATTCAGTATCCGAATTTAATATATTTGTCAAGAGATATTAGAATAATAGAACATAAGGCCACTGTTGGTATAACAATTTTTTCCTCTGCACTTCAATGATATGATGAGTTTAGTAAAAAGTAACAAGTTCCTGCCTGAGCCATTAACTTCTCTGTGAATGCACCATTAAAGATGATCTGGTAGTAATTAGAATGCCTAAAATTTGATAATCACTCCGGCTTCGGCTCTGAGATCTAAAATTTTATTTATTGAAATTGTTACATTCAATAATTCGGGCGATTGTTAAGGTTCTTAAGTGATATAGTATGTTCTGCTTTCAAGCTGTTTAATCTTTCAAGTAAATGTAATCACTCTCATGAAAACTTGTGGTATCTGGAAAAGTTTGGTGATTCCTGAGATTTGATGCTAATCAAGACCAATATCACAATCCCTTTTAAAATTTTTTTATCATCCTCCTTACTCTGGCAGCTATGTTTAAGATTCTTTTCATGTGTCGCAGCCATATATGCACCACTCGCGCCATCTCCATGCCATGCGTCGACCTAGGGGTTGTGGTGGCCGTTTCTTGAACACTAAGAATGAAAATGAAAATGGAAATGGCGGAACTGAAGAGAAGAAAGCTGGTGATCCTCTCATTTCTCAGCCTACTGGTTCTCAGAGTTCTGAAGTCCTGCAATCTGAGCGCGGATCTTTGAGCTCTCCAAAAGAAGTGAATGGATTCGTCTCAAATCTTTTGGGATTGGAGTTGACTAGCATGTACTCAAGGGGAGGTTTTGATCAATTTCTGCTCAGTCAGATAAGGCCTTCCGTCCACTCCTCAGGCATTACGGACAGCAGGCATGATATTATCATGCCCAGCCAATGGGTTGCAGCAGCTGATAACTGCAGCAAACTTAAAGTTTTAAAGCAAGGAAACAATGGGGTTGGTGCTCACTGAGCGACAAACCCATCTTTGCTAACGACCAAATGGAATAGTTCTGTGGATTGTCCACCTACCATTTGGTTTAGGCAAATCATTCTTGGCTCATCTACATTGAGGCGATCTCTTCCATTGCACAGAGTCTGCAAGGATCCCTGCAATCTGACGATGGTTTAGAGATGGTCAAACGCCTTGATATGTTATATAAAATAGTTTTAATAAAGAATCAAAATGTGAACTGGTTTGTTTCCATTGATCTGATAATAAATGTATGCAAGTCTGGATATGTGTTTGATACTATAAAAACTATGTTAAAACTGTGGTGTTGGTGTCATTTCTGGGTTTATGAGACGCTGATATGTTGTATAATAAAATAATCTGAGAATGCATTGTCTGCTGTACTTCTGTAAGCAAAATGCATTACGTAATCTACAAATAGAGAAGCATTTTGATTGTGTAATGAATGTCCATTATAACAATCAGATCACATATATGGAAGTTAATTTCTATCTACCCCGGAATCTTTTTAAAAGTGGAAGATGAGAATTTATCTGGTTTGAAAGGGGTATTTTCAACCTCCCCTGAAGTTTTGGAAACTATCACTTAGAGAGAAAGATTGGGAAAAGGTTCACTGTCTCCCTCTGACCACCTGTTGACTAACACCATAAGTACCCTCAATAACTTTTAAAAAAATAAAGGCCCTTCAATGAGAAATAGTATGAAAAAGTTGAGGAAAGAAATTAGCCAATTTTGCTTGTTCTAGCCTTCAATCAATTGGCTGAAACAAATTTATATGAATTGACAGAAGATCATTCTCCCTTAATGCTTAGCTTGTCACATACTCCTTGTTAGTTTTCATTGTCACTCTTAGAAGAATAATCCAATTTGAACACAGAGGAAGTATTTCAGCTTTTGCTCTATCATTATCAATTCTGTTAGATGATACTGTGTTAACTTTTTCACATCCTTCTTCATTTTCTCCGTCCGAGGATGAAGACGAAGAAGAAAAAAAATAATTTTTGATTGGCAGATCTCGTGTGTTCTTTTGCTTTTGATGCCATAGATGTAATGAATATATATCTATTCTTATATTAAAAATTTTCAGTATATATATGATGCCACAGATATAATGAATATATATCTATTCTTATATTAAAAAATTTCAGTATACATATGTGCGTGTGCGCTCGCTTGTATTGTTTTATCCTTATCTTTTTATTAAAAAAAGAGTTTTGCCAACTCTTAGATTAAAAATTTTAAAGGAATTTTAATAAATATAATAATTTATTTGTCTTCACTGTCAACAATTTCAAATGGGTAGAATTTATTTATTTTTTATAATTATATTTTCAGTCCCCTTACGTTCGAATTCGGTTAGACCCGAAGGTAATAGGTAGAATTTATTTCCCCAAATGAATTTGATATTAAAATCAAGGCCAGAGTCAGAATCCAACCTTATCCATCATCTTCTGACTCTGAGTATATTAACCTGCATTCGTCTCTGCAAGAGAAAACCCTTTCTATTTCTTTCGTTTCAAAAATGTCAGCTTCTTCCCTGTCCATGGCTACTTCTTCTTCTTCATTCTGTAGTAAGATTTCCAAACTCTGTTCAAACTTCACTCTCACTCAAATTCCAACTCATTTGCAATCTTTCAAACCCAAGTCCCTGATACCCATCAAACTGAAATCACAAAATCCCATTTCACTCCACTTCTCTCTGTTCTCTCTTTCTCATTTTCGCCGCTCTTTAGCCACCTTTGGAAACTATGGAGTTGCTGAAGATAGCCAAGATTACCCAGAAACTGAACCAGAAGCAGAAGAAGAGCCAAAGGTGGCAGAGTCTGGTGAAGAGGGAAGACTGTACGTGGGAAACTTGCCTTATTCCATGACTTCTTCTGAGTTAGCTGAGGTTTTTGGAGAAGCTGGTAGTGTGATTTCCGCTGAGGTTTGTTTCTATCTGAATTTCGAGGAATTTTGCAATGGGGTTACAGAAATTCAACAAATTTATTTTATTTATTTATTTTTTCTTCTTCTAACATGAAAGATTTTTAGGTTGTATGGTGATTGTGCTTCTGTGGTATTGATTTTTTCTTTTTTCAGATTGTTTATGATCGAGTTACAGACAGGAGTAGAGGGTTTGGTTTTGTAACTATGTCGAGTGTGCAAGAAGCTCAAGAGGCAATTCGTTTGTTTGATGGTTCTGTAAGTGCCAATTTATCTATAACATATAAATGTTCTACATTGCCAACATTAATTGAACAAGTAGGTATGCAAATTGATGGTGCTTGATTTCTCCTAATTACATTACTTTTGATAAGCTTTAAAATTTATTTTGATTTATAATGTTGTATCAGCAAGAAGATACATTTCTGTATCTTATGTAATTCTAGCCAGTCATTGCACTGCATAGCCGCATGGACTCGTAGTCTTGTATATCAATACTCAAATATACTCAAATAACTTTTAGGGAAGTAAACAGTCCATCCAATCGACTTTTTTGTGTTATTGAAGGTGTTAGAGTTAGGTATATTTGGGTATTGAGAAATTCAGATAATGAGAAAGTTGTAAAGAGACTAGTTACATGAATATAGTATGGCCTCTGTATTATTCACAGATGTAAGTGCAGTTCTTTGTTCATACCAATAATTTAACTGTGCTTTCTGCTGTATAATTGTTTTTAACTTCACATTCTCTGAGTGTGTAACTAATTTTGGCCAAGAGAGGAAATTTTCATAAGTTTTCCTTTTGAAAATTAACGTATTTTTCTTGTCAATTTTGGTTGACAGCAAATTGGTGGCCGAACCGTAAAAGTGAACTTCCCGGAAGTGCCAAGGGGAGGTGAAAGGGCAGTGATGGGGCCAAAAATACAGAACGGTTACCGGGGCTTTGTCGATAGCCCTCACAAGATCTACGCTGGAAATCTTGGCTGGGGTCTCACCTCTGAAGGTCTGAAAGATGCTTTTGCAGCGCAGTCAGGATTATTGGGTGCCAAGGTTATCTATGAGAGAGACACAGGAAGATCTCGAGGCTTTGGTTTTGTCACTTTTGAAACAGCAGATGATCTACAAACTGCTTTAAATGCCATGAACGGAGTGGTAAGGCATTAAGGCTGATACCAAATGATTTTGCTAATGTTTGAACTTTTCTTATATTTATGTTTCTTAATTGCTTGATATTATGAATTATGCAATTAGGAGGTTGAAGGGCGGCCTCTGCGATTGAATGTGGCTAACGAAAGAGCTCCTCGTGTTTCTCTGGCTGCCACGGAAAGAAACACAGAAAGCAGCATTGACAGCAGTGAATTGCTGTCTAGCATCAGCACATGAGGAAATGTTTCCTCTTGCATGGAGTATTATGGAAGTATTTTGGAAAATATTGCGATGTACTCCCAAATTTTGACTATATTCCTCTTTCCCTTCTGCTCCCCTACCGTTTATAAATTGGTCCACTAATGATAGGGAGAATGATGAAAATACTTATAGCTGCAGTACTTTTTTATGCATTGAGTATATGTAATTTGTTGTAACTAGAGTTTAACTATTATGGAAGTTTATTGTAAAATTTCTAGGCAGAATATTATGCTTTACTGGTTCAAATGATTTAATATACAGCTACTAAGCAAAAAAAGTGTTCATGCTGCTTTCTGTTCGTATGCTTGCATCTGTTTGTTGGGTTGATTCTATACGCTTAGCTTCAGAAAAAAATTTGTTTGTATCGAAAAGAGCGAGTTTCAAAGTCTGAATTACAAAGTTACAATGATTCGCTTTTCAATTTGATAAACAGCATTCACCAATTCAATTGAGCATAGAAAGACTATAATGGTCGAGCAATTGAAATCTCTAATTCCAGAAGCCATTTTACATTAAACTTCGGGCCAAAAAACAGTATAGGATATGCTCTAACATCTCATCAGATTGTCCGAGCAGTTATGCTTCCATGACACTCTCCTTTTCACTATTAAGTAGGAATCGAGCTTCTTAACAGTTCCCCGTTCGGAAGTTTATTCAAGCAGTCATAACTCAAATTCTTTATGGATTGTCACAATGACCAGCAAGTAGTGCATCTGCAGCAGAATCTAAGTCTTGAGGAAAGAAAACCCTGCATAACAAAATTTGTAAATTAATAGATGTTAACAATCAGAGTAGGAAAGATATATGGCAAAAAGAAAGCAAAAAGCAGGCTTAGTAACAAGCTCGGTATTTACTATCATCTATTGGTCAATTTTGGGAATATGATCTTACTTCATTTACGCAGCAGAGAATCAATATTAACCAAAATAGTGGAAGTAGCGAATTATCCACTTATCAGTTTGCTTGCTCCAGATACTATATCACGGATTGCCTGAACTAACAGCAGATGACAACTAGAAATGCCAAAAGTCACAAGATTACCTGCAGGTATTGTGGTACAAGGCCCTGCTCAATTGCTCTATGTCACTGATACCTTTACAGCCAGCTAACACTTCAAGAACTTGTCTGTAAATCAAAGTAAAGGCATTTCAGAACCATGATTAAAAAATAATGAGCAAAACCCACTCAAGAACAAAAGGCAAATTTTGCAGCAAGCATTTTTACATAAGCATGTCAAGGTGAGCTCAACATGAGAACGATACATGCATCATAATGGATTAAGACCACATTTTCATTTCCAATTTTAGGAACACTTAGGTATATATAATATATATAATTGCAAATCCAGAAACTTTGCCACGAATAAGATTGTCTGACCAAAGAGATTCATATATGCATGAAAAAAGAATACTTGTTTATCCCAAGGTTGGCTACTTCTGAAGTATAAAATTATTGTGCCATTCTTATGTTGTAGCTTATGATTGTGTTTAAAGTAGCTTCCGACTCTCAATCTCACCGAAAAAAGGAAAAATTTCCTTCTGGAAATCTAATTTTCTTCATTAGAATTCATATACAAGACATTCATATTATCTTCTTACAGTATCACAAGAAAAGCATTTTCCCTCACCGAACAAAGCAAGGTTCATTGCGGCCCTTAACAATGCAATCCTGATCATACTTCTCTTTCTTCTTTGAAGGCCAAGTAGATTTTACCAATTTAATCCCTGCATGCGTGTTCTTGATTTCACAATATGGAGAATCTGTCTCAATCATCATTTTCTCAACAGGAATGCCTCTCACAACATCAAGATTCTCATTTGTCTTCAGAGAGCAACCATTTACACCTGTTTAGTAGTATTTAAGATGTGAGCAAAATTCATAGGGCATCAACAGAATGCCATCAAAGAGTTACATCTGAAATAGTTTTGAAGAAAATTATATCAAACATTATTCTTAAGCATGTTGATTAAGGGTATGTTTTCAATTTAGCAGATGCAACTTTAAACTACAGCTATTATAGGATAAAATCAATAAAAGTCAAATATAAGTGAAAATGACTGGTTCCCGTGTAGAAGCACAACAGTCCCAAACATACCCTAACTGCAAAAAGAATTACGTGAGCTTAAAAGTATATCTGTAGCTCAGTCCAACTTCTAAATATAAGTTTCTGTAGTTTGGTTTGTGAAGGATGATTCTCTTATATTAGATCCATCCAGGAAAACAATTAAACTTCATTATTAGATATAGAATTGTTCATAGGTGTGTTCAACGTAGTTCAATAAAAGGACGGAAATGTAAAGAAGCCATAAAACACCAATAGCAGAAACTTCACCTATATACATATTACTGAATGAAAGAAGCTTATCACGATCTTCTGCCCTATCAGTAAAGGAATGGGTAACCCCAACAGTGAACCTGTAAAATGAGAAGAAAAAGAATTACACAAGTAACCAAAACAAACTTGTATGCCACTGGGCATAGAAAACAATTATATCATCTCAAAAAACATTTAGCACAATGCAACGATCCATAAGAGAGAAGACAAAGTCAAAGAATTCAGGGTTTCTAGAAATACAAACAAAAATATAGGTGCAAACCAAAGTTAAGATCTATTCCTTAAGGTAGATGTTTTGCATAACATAGCCAATGACAGTAATAAATATTATTATTGTCGTGTGTGTGTGATCACATGCATATTACAAAAAACAGCGGAAACAACAATTTTAATAGGATATTTAAATTTTCTACAAATTAAACACATTTAATTTACAATCACCAACCTTCAATGATTCTTTGAAGAAATACAACACCAATAATGTGATGCTTTTGAGAAATCAAACGCCTTTGATTTTTTACTGATTGGCCAATTCGAGAGAGAGAACAGGAGAGCTGAAGAGGGAGACAGAGAAGCTGAAAACTGAGCGCCTTTTGTTTTATAATTTTATGGCAAATATCATTGGGTTCCCTAAACTGTAAAATATCATTCAAGTCTTCAATCGTAAAATATCATTTAGCCCTCTCGACTTCTGAAAATCATAAATTAACCCTAAATTTCATTTAAATATCTACATATTTATGAAATACTGTGATTTACTCTAAATCATAATAAGGTTAATTTTCAATCTCTCATCTTGTTAAACAATTTAACGCGTAAACCATTTACGACTTTTGGCCAAATAATATCTTTGAGAGTGCTAGCTCTCTTGCAGATATTATTTACTCTCTCTCATAGTAAAGATAATCTCAGGATTTATGTTGTGACCTCTCAGGCTCACTATGATGTTAGCTGTGAGCTAAAATCAATCTCATTGACCTTATTTCGAACTATTGGAATGCTTAACGACTATGATTGACATCTACCAATGTGCCATAGCCCCTAACTCATAATGAATCGAACTTTATTTTCTAATTATAGGTTTTATGTGAAAAATCTCATTCTATTTGTCTAATCCCAACTAAATCAGGGCTCACGAATGTCAAAATCATCAATTCAGTTTTCTATCAGTCAATATGAACTAAACTTGTCACTACGAACTCTTCATATGACATTTATGCTTTAATCAAAGACTTTATTTTCAGTCGTTTACTAATATTCGACTAGGAACTCAAATCTGGATCGAGTCAATGGTACCTCAAAATCTATTATATCGAGTCAACGGATTCCTTCTAACAGTCATTTGCTACTCGATATAAATAACACATGACCAAACCGGCTTTTGTATATAAGACGTGATTAGTCTCGTATTTATACACCATATGAACCATGTGCATCTATACCGATTGACAACCATGACGTCCAAGGTCTGAGGAGTAGTTAACACACCCTTATAATTCAATGATGAATCATTAACATCATACATTCGTGTGATTCACCATATTTTAATCGTGTTCAAATAATAGTTCTTTAACTATTATTCCACACTAATGTCCTAATAATATGAATATCATATCACTCACACTAATATTATCTCATAATATTCACCGAAGATATTCAGTGTGCCTACTATGTAATATCAATGTCCAGTTGATATTACGTCTGTAGGAAACAATTTAGATAACTTATTATCTTGGACGATTCACATGTATGTTCTATCACTAGTATAATCGGATAGAAGAAGTAGCATATACATATGAATTAAAACATTTTTATTATTAATAAATATATACAATATATATCTATAGTAACTTAATACGATATGCCTAAAACTGACAACACGAATGGTTTTACGGCATATAACACTAACAATAGCGGCACTAGATGCTTGCCCAATAGACAAGGCAGTAGAGTTGTTTTACAAGCATGTGGTGAAATATTTCAGAATACCAAGGGATATCATCAGTGATCGAGATGTAAGATTCACAGGCAGGTTTTAGACATTACTCTTCAACTTGATGGGATCAGAGTTGAAGTTTTCTATCGCCAACCACCCGCAGACTGATGGGCAGACTGAGAGGGTGAGTGCAGTGCTGGAGGAATACCTATGGCACTATGTGATCGCGAGTCAGAGGAATTGGGTAGACTTGCTAGATTCAGCACAATTTTGTTATAACCTTCACAAGTTATCATCAACGGGAATGAGTCTAGCTGAGATTGTCTTAGGACAATAGCCATTGACTCCTCAGGAAGTAGTGAAGCATTGCTCAGGACGAAAATGCCCCACCGCCTACAAGGTTGTGTGAGACAAGCAAGAATTATTAGGTA
>JAWDEX010000005.1:8420934-8436530 GCA_035221805.1 Trichilia hirta | reverse complement strand
ACCGTACAAAGTAATATCTGACCTTGGACAGTAATTTCTAGGGGACTACTTGAAATTAAAATGAATAAGATACGAGTAAAGCCAACTTACCGATATATAAACTCCGACGTTCAAATTAGTGAATTATCAAATATTGAGTTAAAAAGAAATAATAAAACAAGATATTGTTTAGGATAATTATCTACTTAGGACGTTGGGCTCGGGAACAGTGAAGGCTGAGCATTCAATTTTGGTTGACAGCAAATTGTTACCGAACTGTAAAGGTGAACTTCCTGGAAGTGCCGCGGGGAGGTGAAAGGGCAGTAATGGGGCCAAAAATACAGAACAGTTACCGAGGCTTTGTTGATAGCCCTCACAAGATCTATGCTGGAAATATTGGTTGGGGTCTCACCGCTGAGTGTCTGAAAGATGCTTTTGCAGCCCACTCAGGGCTATTGGGTGCGAAGGTTATCTACTAGAGAGACAAGGGAAGATCTCGAGGGGTTTTTTTTTGTCACTTTTGAAACTGCAGAGGATCTTCAAACTGCTTTAAATGCCATGATTCGAGTCGTAAGGTTGAGTTGGTGACCGATTTTGCAAATTTTTGAAATTTTAGGTATATTTATGTTTATTAATTGCTTGATATTATGAATTATGCAAACAGGGGGGTTGAAGCTTAGGATACTATGTCACGGATTGCTGAATGAAGAGCAGATGACTACTATAAATGCAAAACGTCACAAGATTACCTGCAGGTGTTGTGGTACAAGGTCCTGCTCTGTTTTTCTTTGTCCCTGATACCTTTACGGCCAGCTACCACTTCAAGAAGTTGCCTGTAAATCACAGTAATGGCATTGCACAAACATGATTAAAAAATAACGAGCATAAAACCACTCAAGAACAAAATGCAACTTTTGCAGTAAGCAATTTTACAGAAGCGGAGGCGAGCTTATCAGGCGAACCATACATGCATCATAATGGATGAAGACCACGTTTTCATTTCCAATTTTAGGAAGACTAAGGATATTTATGATTACGAATTCAGAGACTTTGCCACACAAATAAGATTGTCTGACCAAAGAGATTCGTGCATGCATGACAAAAGAATACTTGTGTATCCTGAGGTTGGCAACTTCTGAAGGATCAAAACTATTGTACCATTCTTATGTAGTAGCTTATGATTGTGATTGACGTAGCTTCCGATACTCAATATCACCAAAAAAATGAAAAATTCCTTTCTGGAAATCTAATTTTCTTTGTTAGAATTCATAAATAAGACATTAATTTTATATTATTACAGAATCACAAGAAAAGCATTTTCCCTCGCCGAACTAAGCAAGGCTCATTACGGCCCTTAACAATGCAATCTTGATCATAATTCTATTTCTTCTTTGAAGGCCAAGTGGATTTTACAAATTTAATCCCTGCATGCGTGTTCTTGATTTCAAAATATGGAGAATCTGTCTCAATCTTCATTTTCTCGACGGAAATGCCTCTCAGAACATCAAGATTCTCGGTTGTCTTCAGAGAGTAACCATTTACGCCTGTTTAGTAATATATAAGATGTGAGCAAAATTCATAGGCATCCAAAGAACCTCATCAAAGAGTTACATCTGAAATAGCTTTGCAACAGGTTATGTGACTTTAAACTACAGCTATTATAGGATAAAATCAATAGATGTCAAATATCAGTGAAAAAATGAGTGGTTCCTACGTAGAGTAGAAGCACGACATTCCCAAACATACCCTAACTGCAAAAAGAATTGACGTGAGCTTTAAAGTATATCTGTAATTCAATCCATCTTTTAAATATAAGCTTCTCTGGTTTGGGAGGAGGATTCTCTTATATTAGATCCATCCAGGAAACAGCCGTACTTTATTATTAGATATGGTATTGTCGTTAGATGTTTTAACCTATATGCATATTACTGAATGAAAGAAGCTTATCACCATCTTCTGCACTATCAGTGAACAAATGGGTAACCCCCCCAGAGTATGAGAAGAAAAAGAATTATACAGGGAAGCACAACGAATTTGTATGCCATTGAGCATAGAAAACCATTATACTAGTCCCAAAAAGCATTCACAATGCAACGTTCTATAAGAAATAGGATATAATCAAAGAATCCAATGTTTCTAGAAATCAAAACGAAATAGAGGTGCAAACCAAAGGTAAGATCTACTCTCTGCACTAGATCTTTTGCACATCATAGCCAATGACAGTAATGATTGTTATCATCACTGTTTTTCCCCCAAAAAAATCTTCAAAGTCAAATATCCACAATTAGAGTAATCATTCATTCGAATACAAAAGAACAAAAGCCAGAAAAAAAAAAGGAGACAAAAAGGAAAAATCAACGACAATGTTAGCTAGAACAATTGTTTTGCAAACCAAAGAGTTCAGTAGTGCACCTGTCCTTATTTCGCTCTACAATTTCCCAGAAATCATTGGCAACCGCACGCATATGCAGGAACATGGGCAGTTTTGTGGCATATGCTAATTCAAATTGCTTCTCAAAATACATAGTGCTTACAATTTAAATAAGAGACACAGACATGGAAGTATTTGGATGAGAGAAAGAACTACGCAATGAATCAACAATAAATTCCAGCAGTTAATTCCCTTAGCAAGAACTTGCTTCTTTTGAATTTCTCATGGACAAAAGTGAAGCCTGTCGTAGTCTAGCCCACATTGGCCAATTGCAACCACAATAAAAGTGTTGACTTTATTACATAACCATGTATGGAAATATGTCACATTTAAATGAATTTTAATCCTCGTCACGTGAAACTTGTATTTATATAGAGAGAAAGTAAAATCGTGGAAGTGGAAAAGCAGCTTAAGTATGCTGAATCATAAACAAAATTAAATTTGTTATAATCTTACCAAGGATCCACCTCCAAAGAACAATAAACAACTAAAATTCAAAATTCTGAACACGTCTTGCTTGTAAGAATCCACCAATTGCACATGTGACAGAGTGAATATTGTCTAATTTTCAAGACAATAAATCATACCTTCCCTTTCTCGATTCCTTGTTTGGCCAACGATAACAAATCCTGAAAATGCTTTTCTGGATCCCCACTGTCTTCAAACTCCTGAATAAAATTACAAAAAGCAACTTCCTCAGGCATCTTCAACCAAACTACAGAATTAAACACGCAATAAAGTCACATCAGAATAGTCATATATAAATGCATTTCAAGAAACAAGAGAGACCTTGCATCTAATCTGGTGCGCACCCACCGTACAAAAAAATCTTCCTGCAATGAACGACGAACCTTTCAAACAATTAAAAAAGAAACATATTCAGAAACGTTAGACTACAGATCCCCTTGGCAACAAGATAGCAAGAACACAACAAACCATCGGTTTCTGCAATGGCTAGAGCTTCCTTTGATTCCTTGAGTGACCCTCCAGTCACCTGTGACCATAAAACTCATCCAAACTTATAAGCAACCAAGCTCTGCATTGATTTACAATAATGTTCAAATCTTCCCATTTTATTTGCAGTTATTTTACCCTGCATCTAGCAGAAAACAAAATGAGATTGAAAACTCAGCAATGTTTTATACCCTAACGGCATTGGTATATCAATAAAATTCTGTTCACCAATTTCCTATCTAAGTATTTAACTACATAGTTTGTCAGAAATATTTTGATAAAAAATAAGTGATATTTCACAAAATTATAGAGATTATTTATCACAAACATTTTGACACTTCAAAAAATTATATGGGATATTTGTTATTCTCTCTTAAAACTAATTATCAAAATATTAATAAAAAGATAATTATATTTTTTTTTTATATTTCATTCAAATCAAACTTTAACAAATAAACAAAACTTAATATTAAATTAATGAACTATTTGTAGATTCTTAGACTTGATTCGTTAAGTTTATGTATGCAACATCATCCTATTGAATAATATTATAAATGAAATAGAGAAAACATTTTTATACAAATTTTACTTTAATTATATATTGAGCAAAATATAAATTAAGACTTATAACAAGTAAAATACATCTCGTAATATGTAAGTGTTTTAGGTTGATGGTACGTGTGAAGTTTGTGACAAATGAAATTGAACTGAATTTAAATTATGTTTTCAATATGTCGGCTTTTATTTCAAATAAGAAATTATTATATAGACAGTTGTCTCCAAATATTATAGAGATAAATTATTTATTAAATAACCATATAATAAATTGATTTGGCACTACAAACTCGACATATATTTGAGTAATTACGAACATCATATCTTATGACATCATATAATTAATTTGACATAATCAACGTGTTATATAATTGAGTGATTACGAATATCATATCTTATGACATCATATAATTAATTTGACATAATAAGCGTGTTATACAATTGAGTGATTGCGAATATTATATCTTACGACATAATATACGTTAATCATATAATTGAGTGAATAAGAATATCCTGCCTTATATAGTGATTAAGAATATTATATTTTACATTAATCATCATATAAATTAATTATATGATTAAATAAGTAAATATATCATATTTTACATCAAATAAAATATGAATTGATCATATTATTAGATAAATAAGAATACCATATCTTATATCAGATAAAAGAAAAATTCTTGTGTGCAACCGATTCATTACGTCAAAAATGCTGCACTATTACTAATAATGTGTATCGATCTAATCTAATAAGGATAAACCACCTCGATTCTTAGTGGACCTAAGATAACAGTACTTTTTGAAAAATTCGAAAAAACCAGGCTCACTTCTGCTTCCTTAAATTCACCCAAAACTAAAGTGATGCATCCGCACTAATGTACCATGTCAGTATTTTTAACGAGATGCATTGATTGCATGCTGCTAAAACTAAAACTAAACTTTCTCTAAATAAAATAAAAGTAAATTTTTATTTAGGAGAGGAGTAGGCCTAAGTTTTCGAAGACTAGCTGTCTAGGTTATTGACAAACATTTTGCCCATAACAATAAAGTTGTGATAAAAAAAGAAAAAAAGAAAAAAAAAGAAAAAAAATACGAAGGCAGCCGTCTTGCTTCTCTATTTAGGATTTTAATTTTAACATTTTGAAATTTCTTAATGCCAAGTATAGTGGTTACTAGCCGTTTTGTCTGGCCGATTCCAAGTCCAAATACATCAAAAATAAATTATTGACCCAAAAAACAAGGAAAAAAAAAAACTGTCTCAAGAAGAAACAAAGATGATTCAAACAGAAAGAAAATAAGAATAATGATAAAATGTTCAAAGCTCCCATCTAAGACAAATACATAGAACGAAGTAAGTCAACAATCAACAGACCAATTGTATATATAAACACTAAACCAAAACAAAATGACTACGTACAGAAGAGAATATAGAAATGTAGACTAAGCTAAGCTCAACTGTCGTAATTGAATTCATTTAAACAAAAATAAATTGATAAAAAAGTAAATAAAAATAAGAAACACATGGCTAAGTAGTCTGGGGTGGTGGAGGAGGAGGTGATGGATTTTGAACAGTACCGCCCCCACCACCACCATTGCCGTTACTTTCCCATGGCCTCACAGTGAACAATACAACAAACAATATGATGACAAGCAAAATTATGATAGCGTAGCATGTCCATTTTCTGGTATTTTTCTGATACTTTCTCGCCGTTTGGAGTCTCTCTGTCCCACCTCTGACGAATGAACTTGCTCGTGCCACCTGGCTCTCGATATCATCTAACTGTTCCCCTTGAGATTCTACCAGTACAGCCATGTCTAGGAAAACTTGGTGCAATTCTTGTAGGTTTTTCTCCAGTTGTTTCACGGCATCGTGCCTTTCTTGTATCTCATTTATAGTATCCACAATTCTGCCCCTTCCTTGCTCTTGAATTGCTTTTTGTAAAAATGTCTCACTCTCTCCTGAATTACTAACAAGGTTAGAAAAAGTAATCGAAAATTCAATATAGATTTTACATTAGGCATAAAAATCATTATTTGTCTTTCACATAGTCATTAACAATTTAGGTCCATTTACAGGATATATTATTCAAATAAAATTATTTTTTGTAAATACATATAAAATTTAGAAAACGAAAACATTTTTATCAATGTAAACAAATTCTTTTTCATAATTGTAACCTCAAACTTCTTGTCCTACATTAAACAAATCAATGAAATTAAAGACAATAAAGGATATATATATATATATATGTTCTAATTCCATCACGTTTTTCTTACCAATATCCATTAAATTTTTAAGCATTTTAGTTTGGGTGTCATTTTAACAAAACTAATTCATGAAGCGTAAAAACAATTAAAATTGGAACAAAAACAATTTTCATAAAGCATAAAAATATCATTGTTACTTACACGTACATTTTAAGTGCTTTTCATTCAATAAGGATTTTGAAAAATAACATAAAAAAAAAACTTCTACTAGCTTTTATAATCTCCAATAATTGAAAATCACCTTTTGATACCCAGCAATTTTTAATGTATCAATTTTCCTTTAACATCAAACACACCATAAATGAAATGGTTTAAAAAAAAAAAAAGTCAATAAAATTTACTTAGACATTATTCTATATTTACAAAAATAACCCTCAAATTCTAGATAATTTGGAAGTCATTAAAATTCAACTCACCCGTCGAAATCAAGCGATCCAAAACCTTCTCATCGGGATTTTCTCCGGTGACGGTAAAATACCTCCTCTGAACGGTCTCCCTATACTCCGACGAAATCTTCTGTCTCAAATCATTAAAACTCTCCATAGAATCCTGCAACTTCTTCCTCAATCCGCTAACCACCGATGTCCTCGTACGGTCCGACGACGAACCCGGTCCACACCCAGGCAAACTCCGATTCGCAGCGTTGGACCGGTCCAGGGCCTCCAAACGGACCTTGATCAACTTCGCCCTCTTCAAAGCCGAGCTGACGTCCGCATCCATCCGAGAACGCAAGTCCTTGACGGCTTTAGCGTTGTGTAGAGTCTTGCTATGCTCGTGAGAAGACTGGAGATTGGAGTAAAGCCTCTCCAGCTCCTTGAGCTCGTCTTTGACCGATTCCACATCATCAAAGAATTTATCGAGGTTGACTCCGCCGGTGGAAGAAGTTGCGTCCGTCATCTGGATCCAGTCATGGTTCCGATCCGGAGACGCTTGTTCGCTGCGGAAACGAGAGAAAGAACCAGAGAACAAGTCGTTCATCCTGTTAATACAAATTCACTGCTTATAATTCGAAACAAATTGTTGTATGTAACAGCGTCGATATTTTAACAAGAAACTATCGGAAAAAGAGAAAGTATTAGTAGTAAATGGAATTGATGAGGATTATGAATTTCGTGAGTTTGATTTAATGATGGCTTTCTTGATGGGAATGTGAAGAAAGGTCAAATGGGGCGACCCAGTTCAACAACTCATTCATTTCTTGATTTCTTTAATGGAGTAAGGCGGAGGTGAAGGAGAGAGAGAGAGAGAGAGAGAGAGAGGTTGGTATCGAGCACCAAGTCAAATGGGGAAGGTATAATTATATTTACGTTCTCTTATATTTATGTTTTCATAAATGAAGACAAAGTTTTTTTCACTTTATCAAATTGATCTATAATTGTTATTAAAAAAAAATTGTCTATAATCCCTATTAAAATAACTTAAATACCCTTATAAATTTCGTACTGGTTAAATTTTAAGGTTATCATAACTTATAGAGGTCAAATTTTAATATTATATTAATAATTTAACAGTTTTAAAGTAGGTTAATAAAATAATAATTTGTGATAAATCCTGTGAAAACAATGTAAAAATATAAGAAATTAACGAGTTTGAATTGACTTAAAATAATATAATTATTTTTCATATTACTTTTTTATCAATAACTTGACTTTATATTTAAATTATTTCAATCTGTCAATTGTATTAGATTATGATTAGTTAATTAGGTAAATGTGTCGTCAATTGTACACTTGTAAATAATTCATTTAAGTTTCATACTCAAAATGATTTTCTTTTTTAAATAATTAAATATTATGTGATTATTTTTATAAAATAAATAAAATATAAAATTCCAAAAAAAATATATTAAATAATACACTTTCTTATATAGTGTATTGTTAACTTATTTGTTAAAATTCTAAATAAATTAAAATTTTGATATGATTTTTACTGTACAGTATCTTGCGTTGTATATTATTGTGGTTAATTATTTTTAATTAGATAGTAATATAATAATTAGAAATAGTATTTTAAAGTACATCATAAATGAATGATTTGAATATGAATTAGCTCAACGGAGTTGAAAGTGTGAAATTCATATTAACTAATATTAAATAAGTTAAGTGGATTAATTGAGTTAATTTGTGTTAATTCATAATTTAGTTAAGCTGATATTGTTAATGTAATGTGAAAAACACTATTATTTTTGTATTTTTTTTAATTTTTTATTCAATTAATAAATAATTTATTTCACTTGACACAAAGGAGATTCATTAATTTGAATTGATCTTTTTTAGAATTGCGAACTTATTTGATATAAGAAAAATGAATTTTGACTTTAATTATTAAAACATATAAAATTAGGGATCTAAGTATTATTATCCAAAATTGTATTGTAATTTTCTCGAGAGGAAACATCGAAGAAGGTGAGGGATATTTTCGTGTCTTTGTGTTGGGAAAACGCGTAGTTCGGAAAAAGGAACTTTGAAAAGCCTCCGATCTTCGAAGGAAAGAGAAGATTTGGTCGTATCTCAATTCTTATGGATTTGGAGATTGGTGCATATTTCCTTCAACTTCTTTTTGGTTTATAAATTTCTTCTAGTAAAGGAGGAAGATGGATAAATATTTTGGTGAAATTTATATATTACGTCATTTATATATTCCTATAATAATTTTTTGGTTTAAAAAATTTAGGAAGTTATTAATTTATTTATTTAAAGTTTGATGTTAACTCAAACGACTTTTGATGTTAAGTACTAAGATTTTTAGTTTTTTTATTTAATTAGCATTGAAAATGTTATATTTTTATCTTATTTAATATTTAATTAATATTAAAAATGTATATTTATATTTAAAATTTGTATTTAAAAAATATAAAAATTCCGTATTATTGATGTAATTTAGTATTTCAAATTAATTAAAATTAATGTCTGTAAGGTGAAATTGATTTGTGTAATAAATAACACATCAACTTTCAAATAATTTTTGATACAAATTTTATAATAAAAATTGAGATGTATGAGAAAATTAAAAGTATTATGTAAATTTTATTTATTTATTTATTATTTTAATTAATTAATTTATTTATAAGAATATAAAAAATTGAAAATACTAATTTAATTTAAGTTAGAGGTTATGATTGAACAAATCGTTGTCAAACCAATTCAAATGACATATAAACTAAATAGACATTACTTTCAAATAGTCCGAACAAAATCTATAATATAAAAATATCATGTGTTGATAGAATACCTTTTCTTTAACATTATAATTAATAATATGATTTATCAATTTGTCAATTATTATGATTTTCAATATACATTACATATGATGGACAAGCCTCTAATATTGTATCCCGAACTTGCGAATAGTCAGAGCTACGATGACAAAAGAATCTTACATAATTTAATAATAATTTTTTTTTTTTAAATTAATAATCTTTTAAACCATTTAAATTTTACCAATTTACATCTTTTTATGTAAAATAAGAAGAATCAAATAAATAAATAAATAAATAGTCAATGAAAAATAAGAGGGTTCATTTAAAGTTAATTTTTCAATATTACTTTTAAATAAATAATTCTAATGATTCGATATTTTAAAAATTTTGTAATAATTTATATAAAAAAAAATATTATCGTGGATTATGTATGTATAATAAGATATATATATTTTTTTATTTAAGTACTCTTTGAAAGGTGGGAGGGAATCCAGTTCTGCAGTATGTGATTCATCTCTAGAATTAAATTATTTAAAAAATTAATCATCAAGAAGTAAATTAAAGAAAAAAGATAACATAACAAAGACTTGTAGTCGATCATAACTTCTAAAGAAAGAAGACTTGGACAAGGATCAACTGGCCAACAAGAATCAATTTTCTTTTTTTTTTTTTTGGTTAATACCACCTCACTTATTACAAAAATTCGTAATTATAATTTTATCATCTAATAAAATAACTAAATTAGATAAATAAAATATTAGATAAGCATATATGAAATACAAACATTTTCATTGATTGAAACAAGTACTAAAAGAGAGTAGAAATCATATCGCATTTTTATTAATTTATTTTATCTTTTATTTATTTATTTTTTTTATCTTCAGTAATTAATATACTTAATTTCCCTCCCTTCAGTACACATATTTAATAAAAAAAATTTGTACTTTTGTCTTACATTATTCCTAATTGAAATACAAAGTATCATGTATGTCCAGTTGAAATGAAAATAGAGATTGAAAAGTGTTTTATGAACAGTCAATTAGAACGTTATTGGAGATGTAGATGACACAATAAAACATTATACATATATATATTATTTTATTTAGTAATTACATTTTATTAAGCAACCAAAGGCAACCAAAGATATATATATATATATTTTTGGTTGCTTAATAAAATAATTATAAAAATGAGTAGAATTTCTTTGACTGAAATTGATGCTACAAATTTTTATTTATTAAATTTAAATAGATAGGATTGATGAGTTTATTAAATTAAAATTTTAGTTTTCAAAAATTAAATTATAAAGAAATAATAGTTAAACTTCTCATTTAAGTAGTTACCAATTTTTAAGTCAAAGCAAACCTACCTTTTAAACATTTAAATGTATTTAATTAATAATGTGGTAGTATAATATGGCAACCTTCATCTAGTCCACAGAGGCCTAACTAACAAGGCCCATTACTCCAATCAAATTGCACGAAACTGAAAGCCCATCAAATTATTAGTCAGATTTGCGAACTAGAAAAAAAAAAAAAAAAGAACGCGTTATCCTTACCATTTTAGTTTTGTTTCGTATCAAAGTCTTCCAATAACTCTTATGACTATGTGACGATCATTAAATAGAAAAATAATATAATACTATAAAAATTATTTCATTAATAAATTAAGATTTCAATAGTTTATTTTAAAGCTATTAACAAATATTTTTAAAACCAATAATCACAAAATAAAATAAAAGACGAAAACTTCTTAGTGCTCATAAATGGATCGAATCTTAAGAAATATTATTAATCGTGTTACAAGGTCCATGAGTTCTACTGTAAAAAATTCATCATCCATCCAAGAAAATAAAGGTCCACCTCCGTTAACGGGTGGTAACTAAATTCAGTTTCCCAAAAGAATTTCGCTCTGTCTCCTGCCTTAACTGAGCTTTTTTATCAATTCCTTTTGTTGTAAAATGAAAAAGAAAATATACCAGTAAAACAATAATTTACAAAATCTGGGTTACAAAACTTACAATATCTGGGACGGAGAAGCAGGTCCGAGTGGAGAAACAAAACTAAAACACATGAAAGCTTGAATTTTATGCAGATTGTAGCACAGTCAGATAATAAGGATACCCATAGCATGTCGCTGGAGTTTGTCTTGTTTCTGCTCCGTTTTCTTGATTATATCAGCAGGCAAAAGCTCCCAATTCAATGCATAGTTTGATATATCATATGTGCCGGTAGAAAATACGCAAATTTTCATGGGGATTTCAGCTGTTGACATAGACTCAAGGCGTACACAGGTAGCACTAGACCCAGACTAAATGAATGCGGAGACACTTTCCAGGGGCGGTGGCTTTCTAATTGTGTTGACAGTCAGTTGAGATGTAACTTTGATGTCGGTCAACACTGGAAATTCGTGCCACCCTGCTTGGTTTCCGGAAGGAAATTTGTATTGAAGAGGAGTTGCATCACTCGATTGACCACTAGTAGAGGGGGAATCAAAGGTGTCGACACACCCAAATGCAACTGCATCTGATGAGTTGTAAATAGTCATTTTTAAATTTAGTTCGGAGAAAGAAGCATCAAAGTTATAATGCATTGTCCGAGGTCCATCCTATAGCCATGTTATAGGACTTGTACTCAACGTACTGTAAGAAAAAGAAAGCATGTGAAAGCCATTTGATCTTTCTTCACTTCTTAGTTCGTGAAAGAAGAATTACGTTGGTATTAAATTGAGCTGCAATTCTGATTGTATTATACTTGTCAATCAGTTATCAGCAAAAGAAAATGGTATTTAATAATTACAATGGATTACTGAACAATATGCAGAAATGAAATTACAAACCTGTGAGACTCTATTTTCATCTGAAGAAGTCAATGATGTCCCACAGTTCTGAAGCCAAATAATAATGTAATTGCAAAATATTGATATGAACATCAGAAGAAAGAAAAAAAAGAAAGAAGCAATAAGTGTTTAAAAGAGAAACTAATACATGCACAACAGTGTGCTGACAATGATGCCAAACATTGACCAAATTTAAAAAGCGGAGGCAAAAGTCACAGGTCTGGATTCAAAATGATAATAACATTATATATCTCAGGTTGGACTGCAACTCAAGCAAGTTGGGCCAAATTATACATCTCCACTAGCCACAAGTATTACAAATCCAGACTATGCCTGATCAACCCAAATGTTTGGTACTATTGACTTCCATCAACTTTGAAAGCAATGCTAAAATAGTATTTGACAAACAACTTTTAGTAGCCCATCCACTTTTTCCTAGTAATATGCGGCATTTAATGATTCCATCTCAAAGAACTATGGCTTCAAAGCTGCAGCACCTCAATACCAAACATACCCTTGAACCCCAAAGCTTTTCATGTGAGGTAACGCTGGGTTGGCTTAGTTGGAGGCAAATATGCATTCTGAAAGTCAATGATAATTGTTTCAAAGAAGAATTGGGACACTCGTAAAAGAATGCCTTAGTTATCCCTTCCCTCAGGATAAAACCAGTCAAGTCAGAAAGAATAATATGACAATTCTAATACTATAGATGTATATGAATACAAATGCACTTAAACTTTTACACTGGCTCCTCACTCTGTTGTTCTGTATCCTAAACCCAACAAATCCCCCTCTCCCTCCACCAACAAATTGGATGACAGATAATACTACAAATTAGCTCAAGTTGTGGTTGGGTATGCCAAATAGATAACTCAACCTCAGTTCAAATTAATACCAGGTTAACAACCCCAGCGTGCAAAACTAAAACCATAGAAAGCATGGGTCATGCTCAGATTAGGATCTAGGAAGCCTTAACCCACACAAGCTGCCACCTTGGTTTGTCAGGTCTGACATGCTAACAAATTAACAGTTATAACACTGAGAATTGGGCACTTAGCGGCAGAATCACAATGTTTGCAAGTGATAAGCACAGCGAAACACCTTAAAACTTTGGATAAGGACAACAAAATGTCTCACTTTATTTGAGCAGACATAGGAAAATACCAAACTTGAGCATAAAGAAACAAGACAATGCTTGACCAGCAAACAAACATGACAATGAGATTTCCCACTGGTGGCCCGCTGATGATAACTGATGAATTTGGAAATTCTCTGAACTGGTCTGGTTTTCAACAGCCATGCGCACAAGTTACCGCTGCAATCTTGATGTATATGGACTAATTTGGAACGAGACATTCAATGATGGTAAAACCTGTTAAAGATGAATATGATAAATTACAATTGACCAGGTACAAGATAAATAAACATCAAGATAGGAGCCGGTTTAAGGAGAAAAGCGTTGATTAACATATTATTACATAAATCATCAAAGCAAGAATACACGATATGCAGAAGACTAAGAAAAGAAAAGGAATATGATACAAAATAACCTAATGACAGAGAACGAAGAAAACAAAAAATTGCACTTTTCTATTTATATTATAAAAATTTGCACTTTTCTATTTATATTATACTAAATAAATATTGACCAATATTCAGTAATTGTCAGACAGAAATCCATCTCTATATATATCACCACCTGAGCAATAAAAAGTACAAAGCAAGGAAAACAAATAAAACAGGAATCCAATCTCCCCTATTCAAGCACAAACCTGCAAGTTATAATGCATCCGTAGCACTCGGTATTTTATGATAATTGATACATCCCTCATCTCATAATATGTGGTTATGTACGGGGAAATATTCCAGGAACAGCAGCCCAAAGCCACAGGGGCCATGATAAAAGTGTTTCTCCTTGTATTGATGTGTCCTGAAGTAGGAGATGAACAAAAGGCAAAAACCAAAAAAAATGGATTGATACCAATTTGACATGAAACAACAGAAAATGCACAAATGGAACCCTCACACTGACCTCTGGAAATGAACACACAGCTTCAGCCATTTTACTGAAGTTACCACTGGCGCCAATTTGTTCAGCATTTGCCTTCTTTTGTAAGCAAGCTGGAAATTCCTTCATCAAATCATCATGATTCCGAACACTAAGGAATCTTGGATTACTGATCTTCAACTTCAGATTCTGCTAACATATCTTAACCCATGTCAAAAACTTAACAAATATAAATCAAAAGCACCCATATAGTAGAGCATATACATAGATAATATAATCGCAAAAGCTAGAACCAGCCCAAGACATTAAGATTTTGTTCATTCAATACATGAATTAACAGAACTAGTTTTTAAAATAGAACCAAAAACTAACAATCATAACAGGGTCAACCCGGATTGCCCTCAAGGAATCATATTACTTGGTTAAGAAAGAACAACGAAATACATCGGCCAAAAATGACCTCACAGAAAATTATTTACTGTTTGAGTAGGTTTTCTTTTAAGGTTTATTTTGCGAATGGGAGAAAAGTTGACAGCAGTGTTTCGAATCAAGATACCTTATTGAGATTGAGGGATCCTGACACAAAGTAGCAATTCCCGTTATCTACGTGCAGAATGCTGAGATGACCAAAAATGTACCTTCACAGAAAATTGTGATTGGTTCCTCAGCCCCAAAACAAGATGCCGCAAATCTCCTGCATATGCTCTTTCAGTTAGAGGATGAATGAAGCCTTCAAGCTTAGGTAGATTCTACAAATGAGAAAAACAGATTGAAATGAAAAAAGATGTCTCCTCCCAATCTACATAGTGTTTTTCAGAAAAAATAAAGGGGTATAACAGGAGAGTATATACCTTAATAACCATAAACCTTAGGTCATTGCTAGGAGAGATTTGGCTTTCCTTCTTCCCTTTGTGATTTTGTTCTTCACAAGATTAGGCTCAAAGTTGTATAAACCAACAACAGAACCCAATAATTTCCATCTAACACCAATAATTTTTAAAATGCCTTCAACCTTTGGAGTGACCTGATGAAAAAGGTGAGCCTACAACTTTTAAAGTTCTTTGAGTATGATGAAAACTGCTGAACAAATATGAGTAACAATATAATATATATTCAAAAAAGAAAAACATGGTATCAAGGGAAGTATTTATAGTATAAATATATGCATTTTATCCCCATACACGTTCTGGAAGACCATTTTCACAGAGCTAAACGAATAGACCTTTTGGCGTGGAAAATAAAAAGCATCTATGAAAAAATAAGATTATTGGATAATGTGCATGCTAATAAATAGCACGAAATTGCACTGAAATTTACGGAAACAATAAGCATATTAAAAACAATAAGCAAATCTAGAGATG
>JAWDEX010000005.1:8410081-8420834 GCA_035221805.1 Trichilia hirta | reverse complement strand
CTCCTTGTATTGATGTGTCCTGAAGTAGGAGATGAACAGAAGGCAAAAATTAAAAAAAAAAAATGGACCAATAACAATTTGACATGAATCAACAGAAAATGCACAAGTGGAAATTTCACACTGACCTCTGGAAATGAAAACACAGCTTCAGTCATTTTATCGAAGTTACCATTGGCCCCACTTTGTTCAGTATTTGCCTTTTTTTGTAAGCAAGCTGGAAATTCCTTCATCAAATCATCACGATTCCCAACACTAAGGAATCTTGGACTGCTGATCTTCATCTTCAGATTCTGTTAACATACCCTAACCCATGTCAAAAACTTAACAAATATAAATCAAAGCACCCATATAGTAGAGCATGCGCATAGATAGCAAAAGCTAGACCCTGCCTGAGACATTACGATTTTGTCATCAATACATGATAGCACCAAACCTAACAATCATAACAGGGTCAACCTGGATTGCCCTCAAGGAATCATAGCACTCAGTTACGAAAGAAACAATGAAATACATCAGCCAAAATTGACGTCACCGAAAATTATTTTACTGTTTGAGTGGGTTTTCTTCTAAGATTTATTTTGTGAATGGGAGTAAAGTTGATAGGATTGTTTCAAATCAGTTAGATCCTTATTTGAGATTGAGGGATCCTGATACAAAGTAGCAATTCCTGCTAACTATGTGTAGACTGCTGAGATAACCAAAAATTTACCTTCACAGAAAATTCTGATCGGTTCCTCAACTCCAAAACAAGATGCCGTAAATCTCCTGCATATGCTCTTTCAGGCAGAGGATGAATGAAGCCTTCAAGCTTGGGTAGATTCTACAAATGAGAAAGACGGATTAAAATGAAAAAGGTGTCTCCCCCAGTCCACATAGCGTTTTTCAGAAAAAATAAAGGCAGAATAACAGGAGAGAATATACCTTAATAACCCCAAACATTAGGTTGTTGTTAGGAGAACATTTGCCTTTTCTTCTTCCCTTTGCAATTTTTTTATTCACCAGATTAGGCTCAAAGTTGTATAAACCAACAACAGAACCTGATAATTTCCATCTAACACCAACAATTTTTAAAATGCCTTCAACCTGTGGAGTGACCATTAGTTGTACCTGATAAAAAGGGTGAGCCAATAAGTTCTTTGAGGTGTGGTGGAAACTGCTGAAAAAATATTAGAAACAATAAAAGATATATTCAAAAAATAAAAAACATGGCATAAAGGAAAGTATTAATAGTATAAACATACACCTTATGTCCCCATACATGTTACGGAAGGCCATGTTCACAGAGAGAAACAAATGGACTTTTTGGTGTGGAAATTAAAAAGCATCTATCAAAAAATACGCAATTAGCTATACTTAAGCTCATGTCCTTTGGCTTATAATCTGTGAATTGGATAACGTGCAGGCTAAATAATACCACTAAATTGCACTGGAATTTAGGGAAACAATAAGCATATTAATAACAATCAACAAATCCAGTGATAATCCACTTTCCAATTTTATTCAATCGATCTGATGAAAACCCTACCAAAATTGTTTCACCACCGTCCAGTGAAATATCAACTTCTGACAAAGTAAATAAAGAAGTACCCGAGCTCGTCTCCCTGCAGTAATCAAGCGACCAGTTATGTCAGCAATAACAAACATAACGAAAAGAGATGAATGAGCAACATTATAAAAAAGCTGACCAGGAAATTATTTAGGAAAAAAAAAACTGTAAGAACATCTCACTTACCTAGTTGTGGCCCACATATTTGATTCCTCATCACTCTTAACCTCAGTAGTTGAGCCATTGGCACCTGTGTTGTCATCAGGATAAAGATTGCTCAATTTGAACAAAATTACTCAAATTTAAACTCAAAATTAGAAAAAAAAAAAAAAAAGAAATTGAAAGTAATTTACCCGATTCCATTTCATCAGAATTTGCAGAAAGCTCACACATCAAAGTAATATTTGAGATAGAAATAGGGATTTGCAAGGGGTTCTTAAATTCAACATCCACTTTTACTGGTTCTGCAAATGATAAAGTAAAAAATGTCAAAAAGGATACAAGAATAATTAAACACTTGAATACCAACAGTAACTAGAAAGTCACCAAGCATTGCTGGCTAAGAACTGGGATATAATCATTGATGGTAAACCTTGAATGCAAAACCCCTACCAACATCTTAGCCAGTAAAGGAACAGATATGGAAAACTTAATAGAATATGGATCACTAAAACAGTATTCATGCTTCACAGAAGAGCTGCTGCCAACTGAACACAAACATTAATAAACCTTATCCATGTCAAGTTATATTCATCATTATTATTCCTTAATACAACTGCACAAAGCACTATTGTAGACATTTAAGACAGGCAACAACAATAATTGATTTCCACATAGGTTTTAGCAGCATGCAAAATATAAGCTTCCCATTCTTACATTAAATAATTTAGCTTTACTTGCATATCTTCCTGTGAAATGTAATTCCTTAACAAACAGAACTCCAAAAGTGAACTTTCAAGCCATATACACTTTCCTAAGCTCCAGGCAGTAGTATATCAATGTTTCCACTTTACAGCAGACAAATTTCTCATTCCTAGAAGCCCGAAATTTTGCCACATTTAGAGAGAAACTTAATCATGAAAGGAAGGATGATCAATACGAGTCATAGTCTTACCTTCTCTGGATTCCGATATAATAATCCAAGTATTATATCTTTGGCATGCACAAAATTTTTTAAAAACATTACCATCTAACTCTCTCCATGTCTTATGAATAAAAAACCATGCATGTTGCATTAAACACACAGCAAGATGGGTCACTCAAGTAAAGAAAAGAAATAGGGAGCATTTGGAGATAGAAGAAAGCCATTTGTTTTTAGCAACAAAGAATATCATTAAACTCAGGGGTTGGAAGTGTAATAAAACAAAATGTAGCATAATATGGTGGGCAGGCTACCAAAGTCCACATAGAAAGTTGGATAACAGTGTCAGCATCGATGACCAAATTAGTTCATTGCATCTCAAAATTTCAGCAGTCCTACTTTGTTCAATAACAGCATAGCCCATAGCCAAAAGCATAATGCACAACATATATAATGCTTTCTGCTATAGATGAAACAGTGATAATAATCAATTAGTCCAAAAATTCCAACCTGAATAGATTTATAGAGCAGAAAATGGAAGGGAAAAGAATACAGATTAACCATGGAACTAACACAACACCATCACCTTCATACCTCCTGCCACACAAATGTTTGATTCATTGTACTTTTTTGACATAAGCTTTGACTGAACCTCCAGCCAATTACTCCTGGCAGTAGACAATGAAGGAATCATATCCTCTTCCAATGAACTCCACAAACTTTCTCTAACACTAGCCTGAAATATTTTTAAAGCAACAAACATCAAGTCAAACCATCATTTAACCACTTTCAAGCACTAACAACCGATAACAACTCCATCCTGTTAACTCTTGTTAGGATATTCATATCAATATAGTTAAACCAATCACAGTCATAATTACAGCTAATCTTATTGAAAATAGAATTTAGAAAACAATAAATTTCACCAACAATTGGCACATGGCTGAGCATATTTTGTACGTTCATAGTATTTAAAACTCTATTTTACTTTACGAATAGAGCACAAAAAATTTTTTGCTAGCTATTTCAAATTGAAGATCTGTAAATCAATACAATTATTCGCCAGTTTAGCAGAAGGTTCATAGAGACAATTATCACTTTCGATTCATTAAAATGAACATCAAGTGTTATATCTTATCCATTTCCTGCCACTTTGTCATCATCAGCCAAACCTATGATGAAAAACAATTGCCAAATCAATCATATGATTGACCTTCAGTCAAACCTATAACAGGCAATCCTTCATACTGTGTAGCAGTTCTATACAGCGACCAACTAAATGGCATTATCAAAATAAGAGAGACATCCAAATAACTATTGGCAAAGATAAACATCTCTAGATAACAAGCATAATTTAACTTACAGCTGCAGCTGACGCATAAGTTCGATGATCTTCAGATATGACCTTAAGCGATGAAATGTTGATAACAGGCAGCTGAAGTTTCAATATCTCAAATGTTTTACCAGTTTTCTACGTTATCCCAAAAAAAAAAAAAAAAAAAAAAAGAACACAGTAAGAATCAAGGAGAAATTGACTCAAGACTTAAGAATATCCTTATGAAGATTTTGATGCATGACTGCTCATCTGATTCAATGAAAGCCACCGAATGCTAAAATAATTTATTAGGAAAAAAAGGAACAGGCAGATGGAACATATAAGTCAAAATAAGTAGCTTAATAACTGTCAATCATATTACTCAGATATGCATGGATGTGACTAAATATACATTTTATAAAATGTATATATGTATATTTGGAAGGATGGAAGTACAACCAATAGTTACCTGAACAACCTGAAGGAAGTCCCTCAGAAATAGCTCTTGCATTGTCTTGGACTGATGACTACATGCCAGGACTTCTAACATGTGTGCAACAGTAATATCATGCATCTCAAGGAAGGCATACCACCTGTGTCAAATGAATTTTACCATAAGTCCTTCCTTGCTTGTAAATCCAGCAATTATCGCTGAAGCAAAATTCATATCCAAATAATGCATAACTTACTGTCCAATGTGGAAATGAACATGGTCTTTGATGTGGCTCCATGTAGTTCCTTTATAAACTGAAACAGCACTTCTATATGTCCGAATTGCATGTTTAATCTGGAGAGGACATCACACAAAAATTTTTCAAAAGATGCATCTAAAAATTTATTGTATGTTTTTGAGAAATTCGTGAGGTTACCTGATCACATTTTTTATAACGATCACCAGAAAGAACAAGATGAAATCCATACTTGCGTAACATTGGTGGCTTTGATAACAAATAACAATAAGATGATTGCTCGAGCATAACAGCTGAATGTAAAGGATCCTAACAAAAGAAAATTTGTAAGATACAAATGATTAAACTTAGCCAGGGTTATTTTATAAAGAAATGGGGCACTACCTCACCACAAATGCGGAAGTAAACAGCAGCAGCCTCTTTGTATTGACGTCTTGCCTTTAACATCTCTACCCACCAAAGACCACACCGTGTGGCATTTTGCTGACCAGATGACCCAATTTTCTACATGAATATAAATTCAATGTAAGAAAATATGACTCTGCAGCATTTAATTATAACCAATAACTTAATCTTACAAAGATTGCCATGCCTGTGACATACAGACCAGATACAAACAGCCTTATTAAGTGCTAATCATATAAAAATAGTCCAGTCCCCAGGGGATAACGGTCATGTAAACTGATCATCCTAAAGACAAAAGTGTTCCTTTGCATCAAAATATGATTAATGTAACAAAATGGTCAAGCTTTCAAGTGGAGCAATAGACCAGTTACCACTTTAGTAAGGACTAACAAGAAGAAAGCAAAGGATTTGACTATTTGACTAGGCTACAATTCCATTCTTCTGAACTACTTCTAAAAATGGTGTAAATATAACAATATTTGATCTAGTTCTCAAGGACCAACCATATCAAATTAGTTTTAAAATAGGATATTTGTGTCTCAAATTCACTAAACTCTAAGACCTAAATTTCTAGCTCTTTCAATCACATCAACATATATCTACTTTCATTTAAACCTAAAAGCACACAGGAAAAATGCCCTTTCTGCCATCTCAAATGCAGCAGAGATGTAGATGAAAGAAATCTTTAAACTATCGTTGCTTATATTGAATTCTTAAAAAGGAAGCTGTCATACAGAATGTAGATATTTGGGATAAATATGCAAAACTTTAGTTTATAGCATTTTCCATAATAAGGATAATTTTACTATAAATGCAATGCACGAAAAAGAATTGAAAAAGTTCCTAAAAGAGTCAGGAAAAAATGATTAATTTGGGCATTGAGTAACTACTATATAATAACAAGAGCGACAGAGAGATAAACATCAAGCAAGAACTATACATACTAAATATGTATTAAATGCATTTTCCATGCAATACTCTGCTTCCTTTCTTGATTGATCCAACATAAAGTATGTAAGCCCTATCATTTCCTGCAAGAAAATGCAAAAAAAAAAATATATATATATATATGAATATTCCAAAAGGAAATTATTCAATGTACCAATTAATACTCACAACCAGGTGTCCCAGGAAATTATTCAAAGTAAACACTAATTCTCACAACCTACAGAAATAAAAGCACTTTAAACAGATTTGCAAATTAAGAAAAATAATATAAAGACTCAATTGAGCCATCCAAGCATGGCAATGCACCTCCAGAAATCCAAGATATAACCAACACCAAAACAGCTAAAACCACATAGCTCGCACAAACTCATTTATTATTTGACTACTCAGTTTTCTTCTTCTGTTTCTAAGGAAAAATTTGTTGGCCAAACTTTTTTTGTTTCATCAGTTCTCTATAAAAAGCCACTAGGACAAACAAAAGAGAACAATCTTAATGACAAGGATGGAAGCTACCTGCACACCAGCATAACGTTTCCAGGCTTTATCAAGCTTGTAATCTGTAGAAATTAGGCGATAGTTTGACAATGCAAGTTCATAATCTCGTAACATGAAGGCGTAGTCACCCAAAATTCTGATCTGGGATTCAGTTGAGCTGAATGTATACCTTCAATGGTGAATAGAACTAAATTAGACAAAAACAAAGGAAATCAGATGTACACTGTAAACTGAAACATGTCTCTGAAACATACATAGAACCATGGGGGGAATCTGATGTCTCTTCCTTCTCTTTTCTCCACCATAAGTTTTTGATTTGGTTTCTAAAACCTTTTCTTGTAGCAGAAACCTAGCACAACAGAGTTTGACGTTAAGTAACAAAGACAGAAATGGAACAGAATAATCATATAATATGTTCAAAAAGAAAGACTCCTTTCATAAGAACACAAAAAGAAAATGTCTGAGGCAACTACCTGTTGATTGAGCACACGTATTTTTTCCTCCATGTAAGGAATTATGTGTTTAGATGATAATTCTTGCATTACATCTTTTATCTGTATCCAGTTGGTACAAGTGAACATCTTGTTAAGAAAAACCCACCATGGGGAAAATTCAAATCATTATTCTTCAATGTTACTCGAGAACACTGCCTAATTATCGTTAAAAAAACTTACCTCATTAAAATCATCACTGTTAAGGAAAGAACCAAGATGCTGACTCAGTGAATCATCAGATTTCTGTCAAAAAAAAACAACTGTAGCCTTAACCTCACTAACTTGCCAATAACTCAAACAGATATTGAAAATTACCTCAAGTCAAAAACATGCAAATGAGAAAAGGAAAGAAATAAAAAGGAAAAGATCAAAGTCCTTACAAGAGTAACTTACATAAGGATCCCAAGGGTTATCCTGATGTTCTATCTGGCCATCTTCAGAAGAATTAATACAAAGTAATTGACAGTTATTCTGGCCAAATATACTTCTCATTTCTGTTAAGATTTTAGCTGCCCTGGAAATGGACAAATGAAATTCAGAAGGTTGTGACAATAAATCACACTAGTAATTCTCAATAAGAAAATGTCTGAAACTTATATCATGTAATATGTCAACAGGTGAAGATATAGCTATAGGATGGGATAGATAAAGAGAAATGTCAAAATTTCAAAAACGAATATGCAAAATTTAAGCTCAGCCAAAACTTGTGTATATGCAGAAAAATTGAATACTGTTGGGAAAGACCACTATACTTCTCTGAAGATCCATCTTGATTATCATGAACCAATAAATAATGCTTCAAAATCTTTGGGTCCATTGCACCATCATTAAGAAGGGAGGGCAACTTGTTAGAGTTAAAAAGATCCACAAATCTGTTGATAGGCTGCTCATCCTTTGAAGAAACAACTATGAGACCTGCACAGCAATTTGACTAACAATATCTAAGACTCTAACCAAAGAATATTTTGAAAAGAACTAAAATTAACAATTTAAGAACCAACATCCCACGTGAAAAATCAATCAAATCTGTTGAGCATAATTCTAGTATACAATATAAATAAATAGTAATTCATAACAAATTTCAAATGCTTACAAGACACAGGATGATCAAAAGCTTCATGCTCTGAAAACGACACTGTATTCATGAGCTCTTTATTAAAAAATTGAAACCATGATGGCAAAATTTCAGTTTCAGAGCCTGCAGGAAAAGTCACCAATTCATTACAAAGTTAAGTGTTCCCAAATAAATTTAAATCTAAATAGAGAAAAGAATAATTAAAATATTACTCACGACCAACTACATTACTAATTTGAGGAGGGGCTGAACACAAATCAGAAAGGTCCTTCTCCCCAGCTTGGGAAATAACCTGCTTTAGCTGTTCCTTTGATACCTAGTTTACCCGAAGAAAAACATTTTCAAATAAAAACACTACTAACTCCAGGGGATAAACAAACTATATTCACACAAAATTCAGCTTACACATGACACTAAGGGCATGTTTGACATTGAGTTGTCGTGGCCACACAGCTGTTATAGCTCCACAAAAGCTTGTGGGATGGAAGCTAAAAATGTTAAATATTACCTAAAAAATAAATGGCCCAATTAAATGTAGGTGATACCAAATACTTTTAACTCTTCTGCTCCCAAAACTAAGTGGGAGCCAATAATACCAAACATGCCCTAAAATTAATCAGTTCAGCATGCACCTAAAGTAGAACAGACCAATTTTCTCTATTAATAGTTTATTTCACACCAAATCAAAATACAATAAATGGAGCGCACAAAATGTTGAGGAAAGACACTAATAAGTTGTAATGAACATGTTTTTGCCAGAAAACTGCTTCGAGTGTATCCCAATGAATTTTGCCTATCTCTTACTTAAGTTTTCAGCTCCATTTTTAGCTTCACTATAAAAATGCTATATTTTTCACAAATGACTAAACCATTTCTTTTACATTTTCTCATCTAATATACAGCACTAAACAAACAAAATAAGAATACCTCCCAATTCGGCTGCCGAATATCAGACTCGTAAAACAAGCGTAACTTGAATTTATGCAACCTGTAAGGTTGATCGCTCACTGTCCGCACAGGCACTGCACAATAAATTTCAAAGATCCGAATATTTCAAGTTCTACTTAATTGACGCGTAATACACATATCTACGGAGATAAGACAATAATGAAAACCGACCGTCGATGTTGTTGAAGTTGCAAAAGGGAGAAAGCATCTGGACCAATGAGAGTCCGTTTTTGCGGCAAGATTCCTCGACTAGCGGCGTACGGAAGACCATGACGACGGGAGTGATCTCGTCCAGTAGCATTTTGCCAAGTGGCGTGGTGGCCGGATCCACCATATTTGTCTTGATAATTATTTTGATTCTGCGAGTTTTGGCTGATCGGATCTCCCTCTGCTGTCTCAACGGAGGATTGAACCGAGAGTGCAAGCGTGGTATGTAAAATTGTTTGCGTTCGTGCCTACGAGAAACGTTTAGTGGCCCGTTGTCTCGTTAATGGATCGATGATGAATTTCAAAATGTAACGGGCTAATTTGTTCGGAACTCTGGGTTTAAAGCCCGTGCAATTGTGGATTGACCCACAACAGCGCTTGTATATACGGTCCGTTTGGTAGCGCCAATGAAGAAATATCAACAGCCATTCGCGTGTGTAACTAAATAAAAGGTATTTATTAAATTTAATTAAACTTAAACATAATTTTTAGATTAATCCGTAACTGCATGCTAACTAAATTAAACTTTTAAGTGTTTCACGAACAGCACTAGCATTTAACAAATATTTTGAAAAAGTGATAGGAAAGAAGCTAAAATGAATACCGGCTAAAGTAAACTATAAAAATATGCAGCTTTGACTGTATGCATTTTTATAGTTTATTTCATCATTCACACACAACGCCACGCGTTAAACCACGCAGACCACCCACTCTCCCAACCACGCAGACCACCCACTCTCCCAACTACTTAAACTGTGCGTCCGCAGCTTTGATAGTATGCATGTCTTCGCGCTCCCTCGGCGCTAACTACATTTTCCTTAGTGCTTCCAAACATTTCTTCATAACCGCGCCCATCACAAGAGCAACAATAACGCTCTCTACATTTCCATTTGGCATTCGTCTCCTAATCTATACACTTGTCATCTCACACCGACTTAATTACCAAGGCGGACAACGACGCGGCGCCTCATCCACATCAGGTCGAGGAGGTGGCAGACGGGGAGGCTGCGGCAGAGGTCATGGTGTCGGAGGTCGAGGTGAGCAGCGCTAGTGGGACCCTGTATGGCGCGCTGAGCGTATGCGACAAAAAGCAGCTGAGGTATTGCGACTAATTATGAATCATACTCCTGTATAGTTAGGGATATCACCAGTTGTTCCTGAGGGTTATAGGTGATATTGCTGTTTGGTTGATGAGAGATTTAATATAGTTGTTTAAACTGATATGCTAGGGTTGATTAACCGGGCTTAATATTTGAAAAACATATGAATTTTAGACTTTTTCGTTATCTTGTTTACATTTCTTTTGGTGTTGTCAATTAAGCTCAACATTCCTGATATTTTGATGAAGGCGTACAAAGTATATGACAATGAGCTAATGCCTTATTTGCATTTTTGAAGATTTATATGTAACATCTCTTCTTCATTGCGGCAATACGTTGAAGGTTTGATTCTTCCTCCTTTTTTTTTTTTTTTTTTTTTTATTTTAAGTTCTGAATTAATTGTGTTAACAGTATTAGTACTCATTTATTTTTGTTCAGATGGAAGCTCTT
>JAWDEX010000005.1:8368113-8389288 GCA_035221805.1 Trichilia hirta | reverse complement strand
ATTATATATTTTACCTTTGCTATTGGACCTTACACCTTAGACATAAACCAATTGGACTCTTAGAAAACACTTCCTGTGGATACGATACTTGGACTCACTAGACTATACTATAATAAGACTACCTATACTTGGATATAACAATTAATTTGTGAATCAATGCTCATTGTACTTGTCTTATGCTTAGTTGTTATTAGCCCAAAGATACACTTACAGATATCAAATCTTGACCTCAGACCTTAATAACTTTTGACTGTGTGTAGTCGCTTTGCCTTTATTTTTTTTACTCTCTCATGAAGCCCCCAAATAGTAGTATCCCTGCTAGTTAGGGGATTTTTGGAGGTCTTGACAATTTTTTTGCATTACAAGGTCATCCTTATAGTATAGTACTTTTTGTTCTAAGGCCGAAGTGGCTAACACTGCAATAACCACCTATTTTTCTCATTTGGACTTGACCTTGTCCCATTTTTAAAGGTCCTTCTTTCTTTACTTATTTAATAAAATAATCTCTCTCTTGAATCTTTCTATCCCCTAGTTCTAAGTAGTAGTACCTTAGATGTAAGATATTATTTGCTTCTATTAGTGCGTTAGCATGTGCTGGATCTAAAAATGCCCAAGTGTTAGAGATTTGGTCAAGAACTTGGCAGAAGCAAGCAAAATGTTAATTACTTACCAAAATTAAGAAGTCTTAGATGTAATTAATGGCTGCCTTGGGATTTAGATGGCTTACTTCCTCGTCAATGACACTGTTAATTAAAGACAAGCCAAAATTTAAAAGTGGGAGGAGTAGGCCACGTCAAGCTACTTGTCCTCTCTAATATCATATTTAATTAGGCTGCTTGGGGAAGGACAAAGCATAACAGGGTGAGGTGCTGGGGGATCCCAAGCAGTAACTTAGACATACATTGAGCCGAGCCAGAGACCTCGATTAAACTTGATCTTTTTATCTAAGCAGCTATAATGGCACTACTCAATAATTTCTCGTGCCTATCCCTTTCAGTGCAGGACATTTTTCTTATCAAAGTAGGGGGACTCTTGCCTTTATCCTAGTGATCTTGAGACAAAGCTGAACCCTTCTTCTTATCCCTTGAGAAATGTCCTATCTTACGTGGTAGAGATGGTAAGGGTATATGCTTATGACCTCTATCTTTCCCTCTTTTTCTTATAATTGCGAGCTTTTTAGAGATTGAAGGAAATTATTTTTAACCTATCATCCTTGCAAATAAAGAGAAAGAATTAGCACTTATTAAAAGAATTAAATAGGAGGCTGCATTATTTTTTACCCTTTACTTTCATCCTATTCAATATGACTCAAAAGATGTGAAATGACACAAACTTGACTTTATTAAGAGCGCATTGGAAAGTGTGTACTTTTAGTCATGGGCACTATCTACTAAAGTGGTCATCCTCTCAAAGGACTCCCTACTAAGGGCAAGACACTGCATCCATGACTAAATTGACTTAAACTTATTCAAAATCGCTTTCCCAATCTTGAGATCTCATTTTTTACCTATAAAAAACTATTTATTCTTCTAGTTCTTATTATTAAAAAGATTATCGTTCACTAGATTGGAAGTCTTGGGTGTAGTTTGTAAGTAATACCAGTCAAAACTTCATCCAATGTTCTTTGTTAGGGTGTATATATATGCCACCTTAAGAATTCTAAACGGCTAGCCAAAATACTCTTGTTACAGCATGTATAGTTCAACCAAAATTCTATAGTTATTGAGGGCTAGCTGGTATGATTAAATTTGAAAGTGTGTCAGAAAGGTAGCAAAGAATGATTATAGAGGTAATCTAACCCTAAGTAAGAATAACTCCTTATCAAATACGATCTCTCTTAGAGAGGGTTAATTTAGCAATTTATTACCAAGTTGTGCTCTCATTGGCACTAATCTATCTACCTTATAGGCTTCTCAATATGTCATAATATCTTAGGTGTTTACAATTAAAAAGAATAAATTTGTCTAGTATTCGATCCTAATTTTGGGAGAAGGGATAGATTTTGTTATAGACTCGTCGTCACTCAGTCTTAGGAAGGAAGAATTGAATTGTGAGTTAACTATCATAATATTTTTTAGTAGGTATATGCCCTAAAAACTATTTGTGTTATCAATTTTGTGCACATTATATTGAATTACTATTTTAAATATGTATTATATATATTCGTTAATAAAGAAATTATTTTGATTCATGTGTGTTATTACTTCTTCTATATATGCATACTAATAATAGAATATGCATATGAATTATCAAAGATAATTAGATTATCTAAATAATTTTCTATATATGTAATATTGATTAGACATTAATATTATACAGTAGGTATACTGAATGTCTCTAGTAAATATTATGAGATGATATTATTACAAGTGATAAGATAGTCATATCATTAGAATATTTGTATGGATTAACAATTAAAAAACTATTTTTTGAACATGACCAAAGATATAATGAATCACGCAAAAGTATATTATTAATAATTCATCATACAATTATACTAGTATGTTAACTACTCCTTAGACCTGAGACGTTGATGAGTGCATAAAAGTGTATAAGTATTAAGATTTAAATTTATCATTTTACACTTTAAGTATAATTAATTCCCTTAAATTATATATATTCCTAATTTTTAGTGTAAATTTTAGTTTGTTTGTACTTGCTATTTATTTTTATCTTTGATGCAGTAATAGTAAAAAGGTCGTAATTTTTTAACTAAGAGATATTTTAAAATGATTCTTATTCTTTTATAAAGATGAATCAATGGGTAAAAACCTTTATGTTTATGAGTTTTGATTCTAAGTTACAGATTCAAAGATATTATTCAAGCCCATTCATTGTTTTAGTCCAGCCCAATCTTGCTTCAGTGTTTTTGCCATAACTTTTGATAAAAATTTAAGATTAATCTAAGACAAGTAGTAAATTAAATATGAGACAATTATTTAGAAATTTCATGTTTATTACTAAGTCTAAATAATTCACTTTTTAGGTCATCCATAATATTTTTATAGTGGCTGAAATTATTGGACTGTATTTGCCAAAGATTTCATCCAAATTTGTTAGCAATTGCAACTACCAAACATTGACATTTGGCTTTCAGTTTGCTTATAAATAGAGTCTTTTTGTGCTCTATAATCATATAATTAGACTCTTGTAAAATACTTTTGTTTATAAAAATTCTTTTTTCTTCTTATACAATGTCTTTTTAAGTTACTAGCTAAGGTTAAGAAGTTAATACTAAGGATATATGGTATATTTTCTAGACCCTACCTTTGGTTTTAATTTTTAAGTTCTTTTTATTAATTATATATTTATGTTTTAAAAATTATTTTTACATGTCTAAACTCTTTAATTCTTTAAAGACATTTGGCACATTGAATGCTTGAAAATAAATTCCTTGATTTATTGTTGACATATGGCATAAAGGATGCTTTGAACTTTAATATTATTTAAAAATTTTTCTTAAATAATTTTATCAATTAATTCAAAGATATATTTTTAATCAAATATTAATTTTTAAAAAAAATACATATTTTGTGCATAAAATGATTTCATCTTCCAATTGAGATAACTCTTTACTTATTCTTAATTGAGTTATAAAAGAGATATAGTTTACTAACTATTATCCTGAAATATTAATTTTTAAAGCCTTAATATTTAATTTGTATTTAATTTTTACTTAATAATTATTTTTTAAAAATTTACTTATCATATATTTTACCTTTACTTTGAACATTTGATATTGAATTTTACCTTGGATATAAATCTATTGGACTTTTAGCAAAATACCCTCTATGAATATGACAGTTAGACTTACCAAATTATATTATAATAAGATTACTTCTACTTGAGTATAATAATTAAATTGAAAATCATACGATATAACCATCGAAGACTAAATTGAAATTAAATTTCGAGGGCATGCTTAATGGTGAGTATCCGTTGAACTACAAAATTGCTCATTACATCCTATTCTCGATCTGTTGTTTAATCAGTTCTTCGAGTGAACATATAATGAGAACAATGAAATCGAATCAGAGTACGTTTGAATCACTCTTAAATGGTTAAAAATGATCAGTCGTCAACTTATATGGCTTGATAATAGAGTAAGCCCACTGGCATATTCTAGAGTGATTCTTTTTTTTTTTTATTATTAACGTAATATTTGTTCATCTTTTTATATACAGTATATCGATGAATATATTTATTTATTAGAGCATCAGCAATAAACATTTTCAAGTATTATGCCATAAAATTGGACATTGATAGATATTATATTATGTGTAACAATTTGAGCTATTTAAACTATTCAATTATATATACATTTATCGAAATAAATTTGGATTTTAATATTTTTTGTTGATATTATAGTTAAATGTAGTTTTCTCTCAAGGCCTCTTAGGATGGATATAAGAGGGGTGATTTAGAGAATCTTACATTCTACTTTGATTTTAATATAATTTCATATGTTCATGGTAGGAGACAAGTATTATATAGGGCTTGGTCATTGCTCTACGTGTATGACCACATGCATATCACAAAACGGCAGCAAAAGTAGTAATTTTAACAAGGTATATATATTATCTACAAATTTAACATATTTAATTTACAATCACTAATCTTTAATAATTCACAGATAAAGTGCAGCATCAATAATGTGATGTCTCTAAAAAATTAAACGCCTTTAATTTTATGCTAATTGGCCAATTTGAGAGAGAGAACAAAAAAGCAGAAGAAGAGAAAGAAAAACTAAATGAATTCAGCTTGAGAAAGCAGAAAACATTCTGCTTTCTTTTATAATTTTAAGCAAAATATCATTGAGGCTCTCTAATTATGAAATATTATTAAGACTCTTCGACTTTTGAAAATTATAAATTAACCTTAAATTCTATTTAAATATCTATATATTTATAAAATACTGTGATTTACTTTAAATCACAGTAAGGTTAACTTTTTAAGCTTTTTTTCGTTAAATAATTTAACGCGTAAATTATTTACGATTTTTGACTAAATAATATCTCTAAGAGTTTTAACTTTCTTGCGAATATTATTTACTTTCTCTCATAATAAGCATAATCTCAGGTTTAAGTTATAACCTCTCAGGTTCACTATGATGTTATCTCATTTTGAATCATTCAAATGTTCAACGACTATAGTTGACATCTAGTAATGTGCCATAACTCTTAACTTATAATAAAAAAAATATTTATTGAATTTTATTCTCAATTATAAGTTTTATGTGAATAATCTTCTTCTATTTGTCTAATCTCAACCAAATTAGGGCTCACGAATGTCAAAATTCTAAATTTAATTTTATTCAAATAATCAGTCAGTAAGAGCAGAACTTGTCACTATGAACTCTTTATATGATATTTATACTTTGATCAAAAACTTTGATTTTAATCGTTTACTAATATCAAACTGAAAACTTAAATCTGTCGAGTTAATGGTACTTCAAAATTTACTATATCAAGTTAACAAATTTTTTTTGACAGTTATTTGCTTTTTGATATAAATAACACATGACCAAATTGGCTTCTGTATATAGACATGATTAGTCTCACATTTATATACCATATGAACTATATACATTTGTACCAATTGACAACCATGACATCCAAAGTTTAAGAAATAGTTAACATACCTTTATAATTTAATGATGAACCATTAATAATATATATTCATATAATTTACTATATTTTAGTTATATTCAAATAATAGTTCTCTAACTATTATTTCACGCTAATATCCTAATGATATAATTATCATATTACTCATACTAATATCATTATAATATTTACCGAAGATATTTAGTGTGTCTACTATATAATATCAATGCTCAGTCGATATTTTATTTATGGGAAACAATTTAGATAATTTAATTATCTTGGATGATTCACATGTATGTTTTATCACTAGTATGATTGATAGAAGAAGCAGTATATACACATGAATTAAAATACTTTCTTTATTAATAAAATATGTATCCAATATATATCTTACAAGAATCTAATACAATATGCCTAAAATTGATAACATAAATAATTTTAAGATATACAGTACCAACATTCATTTATTAAATGGTTGTTTGTCCTTTAAAATATATAGGGTATGCATTAGATTTTATGCACGGTCAATTTTACTGGCTGTAATATTACCATCTACGATTCATCTCCTACTGTATTTTTCATAGATGAGATACATATAACCTTAGCACTATTATGCTTTCTACTTCTTGTATTATTGCAAAAAGCTAATTTCTACGCTAAATATAGTGATTTACTTGACTTGAATCCATATTTATAGTAATAGTAGCAAAGAATAATATTCTATATCAGCATCATAATTTGGGGGATTGTGAAGTATTTATCTGCATCTTCATGAATTATCTAAGATTAGGTCTTTTCTTCAATTTTTACCCCGACCATAGATCTTTTTTCAGGACTAAGATGACAATTGAGTTGGGTTAGAGTGGACACTATAGGATGTTTGCATTTTATAATAGGTATGGTGCAATTTTTTCCTCTTATATTCTCATAGTCCCCTCATATTCTCATAATAGGTATGAACATTGCTAATTACAGATGATGACAGCATACTCTTGTCTTTTCTCTATTAGATTACGTTGTTTGATTAGGCTCACATCAGTTGCTTTTATTAGCTTGAGTTATGCCAGGTTAGCTTATAAACTCCACTATAATACTTATAAGTTTGTTCAAATGATTTAAACTCTAGTTTCAAATATTTTTAAGTTTTTAACTGAATGTTTGTTGCAAAATATTTATAGAGTTCTTTGCTTTTCTGTTTCTTTTTTTGACATCATAGTTCACACAAATCAGTAGAGTTTTTGACTTCACACTTTCCTTTATTTGGGTTTTAGTTTATTTAGTTAATTATACTTGATTTAGTTTTGTTCAATTTTAATGTCTAATTACGTATTGTGTTTTAGATTTTACTCCATTTTATTGCCTCTGCATTACTCTTTTTTATCTTGGATTCCATTATTTGTGTTGTTCTTTTAATGTTTTTTGTATGAAATTTGAAACTCTTGTGTACTATAATATATTATAGCCCTAAATTGTTTTTCTTAATTTGATTTTTTGTTTAATATATATTGGTTGCGTAGTTAAGAGAAGGAGACCATGGAAGGGGATGGGAAAGGGATAGTATTGCAATGTGCGATTTTGGGGTTCTTATTTGTAGTTTTAGGTTTGGCTTCATTTTGGATTCTCTAGGCCATGAATTGATATTCATGGTGGCTTTATAGATAATCTTTTGACAATTTCCAGTGCTTTTAAATTCTTGTTGCCATTTTTTCTCATTGTGATCAGATTATATATAAATGCAGTGTTTGGTTTTATGACATACTTGTTAATATCAAGTAATTCTTAATTTCTTATCAAGTATGTCCCATCTTTGTGACTGACATTCACCTTCTAAATTCTTGGTATTTTAGGTGGAAAACCTAGTTGCTTAACTTACATTATTGGTATGGAAGAAGAAAATGCTTTCTACTTTGATCAACATAAAGTTCAGTCAATAAAGTTGAAGTTTAATTTGTTACTTGTTATTAATCAATTATTTGGTAGCATTATACATGTTTCAATCATATGCTTTGATGGCTATATTATATAAGCTTGTACAACATCATTTGAAATGAATTATAATGTTCTTCTTCTATTTTGATGAATGTATCCTATTAAAAAATCCCAAGTGCTTTCTGTTGTTGATAATTTAGATGACTGGAAAGCATTGACACATCTATCAATTAACCTTATTATTTGATCTTCCTATAGACATTTTGAGAAAAAAATTATTAACTTTTGTGGGAAAAAATGATTATCAAATTATAGTTTTCACTAATTTTAGTACTTGTAATACATTTTTGTTTGAATATGGCTCTTTAATTTCATTCTTTTTTGTAATTGCTTTATATTGTGCTGTCTAGGTTCACAAAGTTATACTTTAAATCTGCTAGTTATGATGCACATAATGATAAATATATACATAATTAATTTTACTAGTTATTTATGCTATCTTATCTTTTGGATAACTCAATGGTAAAAGATAAGTTGATGAACTAATGGACATTTCATTAGAATATGCTCCATTTCTTTTTTAGGAGTTGTTATCGGTATATGCAAACCAACTGCTTAAGAAACAGCACTCAGGATGCCATACATTGGTCAGAGATGACGAGATATTGAGTGATAATATATTTTGAATATTTGTTGCAATGATTATTTATTAAATGGGCAAATAGAGGATGCATTATTCTTGAACTTTTCTTAATGCTGTTTTAGGTTGAGGATTTGTCAAGAATGTTTAGACTCGTCTTTAAAATTCCACGAGGCTTAGATCTTATATCTAACATCTTTAAGCAGGTAATACATGAATTTTATTTAGAGTTAAATTTTTTTAAAAGTATAGTATCTTTTATTTGTCTATATGCCATTCGATCATCTTTTCTTTCTTTACTACTGTCTTGTAGCATGTTACTGCTAAACGTACAATTTTGATAAAACTGGCTGAAGATGTAACAAGCAATAAGAAGGTTTTTGTAGTGCTTATTTTGACTTCAATTAGCTTATGCACTAATTGCCAACATAAACTTGGAGTTAAATCGTAGCAAATTGAGACAGTAGAATGTTCATAAGTGTTATGTCTAATTTTCAGGTAGTCGATCGTTGGGGGTGATTATTCTTATTTAAGTAATTTACCTTAAAAGTCATTTTCCCAATATGGTTGCCTTCTGTTTAGTTATGGTTGCATACTCTCTTTATCTACTTATAATAAAATATTGATCTAGTTATAGTTTGTATGGTTGCACAGTTAGTACTTCCATGTGAGTTTCATGCTAATAGCTTATTTTCTTTTGTTTTTTTTCCTTCTTTTCTAATAGGAAAAAAAAAGAGATGTGATTAGCTTGTAGGAGCAGGTTACTCTCTCTCTCTTCTCTATTTAAAGATTCCTTGACTGGTTGTAGAAGATAAAGTTAGTTTTGGTTATGATTTTCAGGATTTTGTCAGCAAATTAATTGAGCTTTATAATAAGCATCTTGTATATGTAAATGCTTTTAGAACCATACTCTCTTCCATAAGGTCAATAATTAAAAATCACTTCAAAATTGTTAGATCACAACCAACCTATTCTATTATTTTGATTGTTCTATGTTTTCCTATAGTCTTTTAAAGAGGCTTTTGAGATCTTTTACAACAAGGGTGCTGCTGAAAGCTCAAATGCAAAACTACTAGTGACATTTTGTAATAATATTCTTAAGAAAGGTGGTAGTGAGAAACTTAGTGATGAAGCAATTAAAGAAACTTAAGAAGGTTTATTATACTCTTTTACTAGTGTTCTATATATAACTTATATAGATTTGATTTCACACATGATAACTGAATTTCTTTTTTTATCTATAAGTAGTGAAGCTACTTCCATATAATAGTGATAAGTGTTGGTGTTTTATATCCTAAAATTATTCGTATTGTCGATTTTGGATTTATTTCTATTGAATTAATTGTGTAATATGTACTATACATATTTATCAATAAAAGAAATTATTTCAGTTCATATGTATATGCTGCTCCTTCTATCTATGCATACTAATGATAGCATTTATATATGGATCATTCAAGATAATTAAATTACCTAAAATTATTTCCAATGAAAGTAATATGGAATGGGGATCAATGTTGCATAGTAGACACATTAAATGTCTTTGGTAAATATCATAAGATGATATTAGTGTGAGTGATATGATAATCATATCATTAGAAAATTAGTGTAGAATAACAATTAGATAATTTTTTTTGAACGTGACTAAAGTTATGATAAATTACACGAAAGTATATTATTAATGGTTTATCATATAATTATATTAGTATATTTACTACTCTTCAAACTTAAGACATCGTAATTATTGATCGGTATAGATGCATATAGTTCATATATAGTATAAGTATGAGACTAATAACGTCTTGTATAAAAAACCTAGTTTGGTCATATATTATTTATATCAAGAAGCAAATGATTGTCAAATGAAATTTATTGACTCAGTACAGTGAATTTCGGGGTTCTGTTAACTTCATTTAAATTTGAGTTTTCATTAGGATATTGATAGATAGCTAAAAATAAACTTTTTGACTATGCGAAGAGTTCGCAGTGACAAGTTCAACATGTATTGATTTATTGTCCGAAAGTGACTAAATTAAGGGTTTTGACATTCATAAGCCCTAATTTAGTCAAGATTTGATGAATGGAAGGAGATTATTTACATAAAATGTATAATCGCACAAAAAGATTTTATGAAAAAAATTTTCATTATAGTTTAGGGACTATAACATATTGCTAGATGTTAACCATAGTTATTGAGTGCTAAATTATTCGAAATGAAATCGATTTTCACTCACAGCTACTATCACAATGAATTCAAGAGGTTACAACATAAAACTTACTATTATTTTTATTATTAAAGAGAGCAAATATTATTCGCAATAGAATTAGCACTCTTGAAAATAATATTAGGCCGAAAATCATAAATTATTTACGCGTTAAATAGTTTGAGAGTTATGTTTAATAACTTAATTGTGACTTAAACGAAAATTACAATATTTCATCTATATTTAGAATATCAAATAAAATTAATTTGAACAAAACAAATTTAACTGAGTTTGGGGTCAATTTATAATTTTGCAAAGTATAAAGGTTATATTATATTGTATATTTATTATTGAGAAATTTGTTGAACAAACTTTGGGACCCATTTCTCTTTCACTAAAAAGACTAAGGACACTTTAGTAAATAAAAAAATATAAATATATTGTTTTTCTAATTTTTGGTGTAATTTTTTATATTTATCATTAATTAGAAATATATCTAACTCTCTCTTTGTTAAAATTCGGCCACCTTAAGAATTATCAAAGGATTGGATTTCCCTTGGAGATTTCTTACTTTTGAAGTTATTAACTTTGTCAAATCACTAAATGTTAGTATTTAAAACCTCAAATCACTAAAAAATTGTTAAAATTTGACATAATTTTCATGTCATGCTTCGATAAACCGTTACTTCATGATTTGTGTGCAATTTCACTTTAATAAGGACTTATTTGTTGAGTAATATAAGTAAAAGCAGATATTGAGTGGTTAATTTTACTAAATACCAATCTGGAGATTAAGTTATTCAATCTATAAACATTTGCTTTATATTTCATGGCTGCGGTAGGAAAAAGCTTGCTCGGCGGTTTTTTTTGACAAGAGTGCTAATGATGACCATGAGATAAGTATTTTGACAAAGCTGAAGCTGTAGTGTGGCGGTTAGTTCACCTCCAGGATAGAGGGGATGGTTAGTTCTAGAGGTACTCGTGAATTCAAAAACTGGAATGTTTTATCTAGGTAATGTTGAGGATTCAATATTCAAGTTGGTTTTTTGTTTTTGATGGTAGGTCACGGACATAGCGCTGGCCAAGTTACAAGTCCTTCAATCTTACCCTTCTAATAGAAATGGTAAGCTCATAGGTCTTTTGCAGGAATCAGAAATTATGATATTAGGTGGTTGGTTTCTTGTAAGAGTCACTGGCATTCTTTTCTATCAAACAAAAATGAAGCATAAAAACTTACTTGGATGTACTCATTGGGTACTTGTAACCTCATTGGAAAATTTGAATCAAGAACCACGGAGCTGATCGTTATAACCTATCAAGTAACATGCCGATGATATATATTTCTTTTGAGGCTTTCTTGGTATATAGCTGTGATCTGGCCTACATTTACTTACTATTAAGATGAATGATTTTCTGATGTCCAGGCTTCTCCCTTGCTTTTATTCAATTCGTCAGACGGGCTTAGACATACAGAGATAATGATACAGTTGAACTTGACTGATGATGATGTTGTTAGACTGCTTCATGCTATAGGTTTTGAATACCACTTTCACTTCATTATGGTCGCTTCATTGGTGTGCTTACTCTTTCTGGTGTAGTACAATCTGTTACCAAAATTTGCTTCGTTAAAAGCTAGCCAAATAATTATTATTGAATCTGATTACCACTTTCCCTTCATTATGGCCTTTTCATTTTTGAGACGAACTAGTCCTATCATATTTTATCCTTTTAAAACCTTTTATTGTGCATGTTAGGTGTAATTTATGAGAAATATTGTTTTCTAATGTACATAATTTTAAAATCAAATTATGTTGTCCTATTACCATTTTTGAGAAATATTGTGGTCATTATCATGTAAAAAACCCTTTTATTATGCAAAATGAGTACTAAAAGGTGAGTTGTCTGATTATGTTATTGATTTTTAAATTCCTTTTTATTTTGTAGGTCTCTTCCTTGCATACCTAGGTTACATCTAATGGACGAACATGGACAACCAGCATTTCTGTATCCTGTTCCTTGCATGCTAGGTAATTAAGCGTGTGATTTCAGTTGCACTTTAATTATAATATCCAAGGAAATTATATCTGCTCTAACATCTAGTTTTCTCTGGCTTTTTTCTGAACATGCTCAGGACTTACTGTAATATTGGGCTTGGCGAGTGGGGAGGTGAAATATCTTTGAGATTATGCTACAAAATTACCATCAAAAATAAATAATACTTATTGACACCTTTATCATAATTACCACTTTGTTAATGTTAATACTTCTGGACAATTTAGTTCAATTGTTAATTGCCACTTTGTTAATGTTGTAGAATTGTCGTGTATTACCTTTTTCATTTTACCTACTTTATGAACTTACATTTCAGCATAAAATTCATTTGAGTTCGAGAGTATTTTCTCCAACTTATCTTAAGATCACCTACATAGCACAATTTCCTGCCATTAGTGCATCTTGGTCTTAGTTAAACCTAAACAATGATCCTCAGCTAAAACTTGGCTTTGATCCCATCGCATGCCATACATTAGATATATTTAAGTCCATATCACTTTTAGTAATTCACTTTAATATGTTTGCTGAATAAATTTTTTTGTTTATAATACAAAAATATATTATTCATTATTTTATTTTTTTTATTATACGTAGATTTATCTAATCTCTGATATATTCAAATAATTACTACTTACTTCTATAGTTTTGTCTTAATATTCAAAGACCTTCTACAATTGAAACGGTATGAAAAAAAAAAAAAAACAAATTTCAACTGTAAAATTATCTTCAAGTACTGCAATTTTTTATCACCTCTACTACAACCAAATTGACATAACGTTTTCTCAAAAGTATTACTTAATTTGTTGTAAATGCTATTGCAGATACAACAAATAAGTCTAAAGAAGAATGATAGAAAGAGATTGTGGCATACATATCAGTCCAAAACATTTAAAGTAGAAATTAGTTATGCTGCTAAAATTTTCATAGAGGCCATTGCAAATGCACAACGCGATCAGGAAGTAAAGACTATATATCTTGAAGCCTTTAGGGTACATCTGTTGCTTTCTATTCTATTTCCTATCATAGATGTTTCAACCACATTGATTATACAATCGGGCCCAAGGGTGGATTTTCTATTTAACAACCAAAATGTTAGAGATCCCTATTCAATTAACAAAAGAAGTTATAAATCCTCTGATTTTCAAAGAATCGTGATATATCCTTAATAATATTATTTAAACAACTTTTGCTGTCTCATGATAAATGATTACTGACTTTGGGAATATTGTATATTGTTATTATTTTTTTTTATTTTTTTTTCAAATATTTCTTAAACCTAAATTTTTAAAATAAAGATAAATTTATTTTTTTATCTATTTAAATTTAGAATAAAAATTTTGATAATTAAATTATATAAATATAATATACATTTGAGAATTTATTTTATTATTTTAATTTAAATTTTTAACTCAAATGAGATTGACCATTATTAACTTGCTAAATATTAATAAAAATTTAACTTCAAAATTTTTTGTTAAATATTATAAATATTTGTTCCTTGCTAATAATAATTTTAGTATGCCAATAACTACATTTTAGGTTAAATATTGTGAAATATTGTCAAATGATACTTATTTAATTATTGGTAAATATTATTCAGTAAGCCAAGCCTAATTATTAAAATAGTCAAGTCCGGTTAACAGCTGTAATGAACATGTATTCTTTAACTAGTCTAGCAGGTGAAATAAACACATGTTATTTTGTTAAAAATTTATTTTAATGTCATATTTTAACGTGGAATGAAATAAGAAATTAAAATTAATGTTATATTAAATTTCAAAAATTTTATATGATATAACTTTGTATTTTTTAAAACTTTTATGAGGGTACAAAATCACTTGCTATTCAAGAAATAAATTTACATATATTGGCAAAAATATATACGCACCCTTGTTAATCTCTAATTGGATTGTACCATTCACTTTCCTCTTAAATAAATTTATATTTTATAAAGGGATTATCATTCTAAAATTTTAAGAAGATATTCACCAAGAAAATTTAAAGGGATAATGAACCATAAATTTTAAAGGAATAATCAATTTACAATATCAATCACACATCTAACATGTTCAAGTGTCCATGGATTTTAAATTATCAATTGAAAATGGTGAGCAACAATTCCGACAACGAAAATAAAGAAAAAGGTTAAAAGTATATTTATAAATTTAAAAAAGAATTGATCATTAATGATTGAAAAAGTAAAATGTTATATTATAATTAAATTAATAGATTGACAATTAATATTTTTATTAATAATAGTAACTAAATATATATTACAATGAAACAATAAAATGGGCTATATTGAAAAAATATGTACTGCTTTCAACATCCATGCTAAATTGATTTAAAATAGAAAAATTATACCATGCCAACTATTCTTAATTGTAATAGATAAATATTCTCAATTGTAATAGATAAATAATTCAACTAATTCTAAAAAATATAATGCATTCTATTGAACTGTCAATAGTAAAGATTTAATGAGTCAAAAGATAGGTTACAATTGGACATCATCAAAAATGAAAATGTTTTTTTAACTTTCGCTTCCTTCTTGTTAATATTCAGCATTACATATGCATATTTTCAAAATTAATATATCAAGTCATATGTAATAATATTAAATCATATCAAATGTAAAATTTTTAATTAAATCAAATACACAACAATTTTTAAATAGAAAATATGTTCAAATGTTTACGAGTTGTACGATTGTTGAGGAATTAGAGTCTTGGATAGTTCCAAATTGCACATCAAAATAATTATGAGCATTTGTAATAATCTTGGCTTTTATTAGTGAATAGTTATTTAAAAATTATTAGTTTTAACTTCTACATCACAATCCTCGTAAATTAAGACACTAAAACTTCAAATAAACAAAACACCAATATTGGTTGTTATTGCTAATTAACTAATTTAAAATAAGAATTTAAATGCAACTCATACCAAGTGAAAAAGATTTTGATTTATTTTCATATAATTAAAAAATATATTAGCATTGTTTTTTTTAGTAACTAGGAGTAACAAAATATGAAATTCAATGTCAAAATGCAATAGAAAACAAGGAATACTTATATAATTTTATGATGTCAAAAATATAATTATAATCCATAATTCAATTCATAGGAACACAATATCTTAAGAACCTAACAAACCAAGTCAAGAAAGTTAAGACAACTATAAAATCAACCTCAAAACCCAAATCTAACATTATGATATCAGTTGTGTTAAAAACTTAAGAAACTAATGTCTACATAGAAAAAGCAATATTATCACGAAAAAGAGTAATGAAGACATATAATTTCACATAGCTCTAAATTCTAAGTAGACACAAAAATAAGTAGAACCTTTAACCAATCCCGTCTACAAATAATAATTTCACAATAAATAATAATTTACTAAATAATTCATTGGCTCGAATGAAAAGGTACTGGCATTTTACAGATGGCTGACACCACGACATTTGCTATATTACTTTCTAATCATATTCTCCCCCTAAGAGAGAATATGTTGTTTTCTCTTCTTATCTATCAGAGTTCTAACTCGAGGCACCTTAATAACTATCTGATGCACTTCAACTGGCATAAACCAATCTATCTTGTTCCCTATCAGATAAATACTTTTTTCGTATGCCAACAATAGTGAGTCATTGTTATAGTACTTTGAGTACAAGAAAACGTGATTATATCTTGCAAATCTGCACATTATCAATGCATGAGAACATAATAATTGCTGTAAATTAAATCATTTGCAAGTACATGTCTTCGCTTTCAAATTTACAAACTCTTTTTTTCTCTAATTTTTCTAGAAACTCAAATCTAGATATTGGACACATATTACATACTCGAGGTAATTCAATCTATTCATCAATAATTGCTTGTGCTATATTAGTTAAGGGTGAATCTTTCGCATTGACTATCTCTCTTCGTTCATAAAATCAATATTATAACATGCATCTAATAAACTCAACTAATATAGACGTAAGGATATATCGTACATGTCTTAATAAGGCATTAATACTTTAAGTAATGTTAGTGGTCATTATATCACATCTTTGTAATGAAAAATATGATCTAGCTCACCTATAAAATCTAACTTTGTGTTCTAAATAGTTAATAGCATTGGGATGCATTGCTCTTATTTTCTCAGTGTGTCTATTAAACTTAGACAATTGATATACTTTAACTATAAGAAAGTAAGCTTGCTTGAAAGGATTAATTACACAAGACCGCATATTAAATTTGGCTTTAACATTACTAGTTACATAGTAAGAACAAAATTCATGGGTCAATTTTGAAAAAATTGCATCAATATCCTTTTTAATACTGTTTTGTTGATTTGAAATGAGCACTAAATTGTCTATTGGCCTAATAAATTGTCAAAACTTCAACAAGAATCATTCTTGCATTATTTTTTGAATTAACAATTTCAAAGCCAGTTAGTATATCTGATCATTATCGTCAATTGTTGTTGCAATTAATAATATACTTCAAAATAGTCCTTTTAAGAATGTGCCATCAATAGTGATAACAAGACTAATAATTGTGCAAAACCCTTAGATATATGCTCTTATGGACATGAAATAATACAAAAAATGGTTCTTATCATCCGGTTCTATAACGGTCACCATACTTAGGTTGTGTTCCTTTAACATGTGATAATATAAGGTAAGTATTTGAAAAGACTTTTCTAGATCCCCATACACAAGATTAAGTGTTCTTTCCTTAGTAAGCTATGCCTTGTGATATGATACTTGAACTTTATACTCTTTTTGAATATCATCTATAATCTTTCGTTGAGTGTAAACACGACTAGCATTTATAAAATTCGCTCGCGTTGATAATACAATTATACTAGCTTGGCGGTGTCCATTGTATAATTGACCATTAACACATGTATGCATCATATCTATATATAAATGAGTGACTCAAAAATATGGTTTGCCTTTAATTTTAGTAGTTCGTATACGCCGTTTACAAGAATCTACTGCACATCTAAACTCGTACCGATTAGTTATAAATTTATAAATCCTCAATTTAATGTGCTTTTTAATTGCCATTATGTTGAACCTTTGTTTTAATTTTTCTTTTGTACTAAAAATCTAACCTACACAGATATTATCTCGATCAGTTGTTGAGAATGCATCCTATTTAGTCATGATTATTGCTAATAAAATAGGTGACAACTGCTAAATAATTAGATCTAATATTGATGAAATTACCATTGAGGTACTGAGTTTTGTGGCATATTATAAACATACCTTGTTTGATTGGATTCATCATCACAATAATTTAATTTAACTTCATAATTAAGGAGTTTATCAGAGGCATCAAATTATGATTGTGCATAAATATCATCATTGTATCATATAAGAGAAGAAACCCAGTCAGTAGTGACCTTATTATTGGTAGTATAGAGAGTACGTTCAAAAAGAAGTCTATTGACAGACTGATATAATGGTGAAACTGTATAGTTTACTTGATTACTACTACGTGAAGACATAAACAGGTGTGAAAATTCTCTTAAGTAGTGTGTTGTTGGTTCTGAATGATTTACTAGCTCAGTAGTAATTAATAGTGGGTATTGTCCCCTACCATAATTCATATAAATACTGTTAACAAAAATGAAAGCCTCAAAGTTTGATTTAGTTACAATGTTAGTTGGATTAATCGATACAATCCTTAATTGTACCGCATAAATGTACACCATCCTTATTTTAATAATAAATTCTTCTTAATTTATTTTAAGTAAATTGTACAACATTTGCACAAATTATTAGTACATTATTGTGCAATCCATATATATATATATATCTATTGAAACCTCCCATGTAAGATTGTTGACCATCTGCATTTATTTTCTATGAACCTCCGTGTAGTATAAGTAACGACAATCAATTAGTCATATATGTGTTATAACCAAATATTTAAATGAGTAATGTGTTAATGTTCCCTCTGAACAGAAAAAGAAACTTCTTAACTCAGATATAATTCGGATATTTAAAATAACTCTAACGTGAACATTTGTCCTTTTCTGGACTTTCAAATTATGCTAACTTGTATTTTTGAACTAAACTCAAAATTAAACTCGAAATTTAGCTTTACAGGTGAACTTTTAAATAATGCTCGATTAATGAACTTTCAACTAAATTTATATGTTAATGTTAAAAGAAATTATAAAACAAAACTTTTAAACAAAGTTATTTCACTAAAATTTGCACTTTTGAACATATTTATCAAGCGCCATTTCACACACACAAAAAAAAAAAACCAGACATTTTCAAACACATTTCTAAGTTACACTTTCGAACACAAAAAAAACCATACACTTTCCAATATATTTTTAAAGCTACATTCAAACACAAGAAAAACGTACACTTTTGAACACATTTCTAAAATACGCTTTTGAATACAAGCAAAACTTACACTTTCGAACACATTTTTAAAATACATTTTTGAACAAAATCAAAATTTACACTTTTGGACATATTTGTAAAAGACACTTTCGAATACAATGATGAAGTCCATTATCGGACACATTTTAAAAATATAACTTTCATACAAATGTAAAGTTAACTTTTAAATACAAGTTTAAACTACACTTTTGAACACAACATATATTTATACTTTCTAACAATGAATTTAAAACATATTTTTGAATACAGACAAATTATCCTACTTTTGAATAACTAATAAATTTTAATTTTTACAGTTTTATAACCTCCCTGATGACATAAATCAGAAAAAAAATTTAAACTAAACTAAATAAATTTATTAATTTAGATTATATAAACTTATAGATTTAATAAAGATTCAAGCTGTGGGCTTTAAATTTTGTGTTTAAAATTAAAATTACGGTGTTAAATAAAAATAAAAGGTATTAGAGAGACGTCGAGGGAGAAATTGAGTTGAAAAAAGAGAGAGAATAAAATAAATATTTTTTTATATATTTTAAATTATAAAGGTAAATTTATTTAAATACAATTTTAATAGTTAATTGGGTCAATAAATTTTAAAATTGATCAATCTGAGAAAAACATGTAAAATGTTGATCATTTTCTTACTTTTTTCAAATTATTTTTGTATGAAAAAATAAGCCACTAATTTAAGAATAACATATTATTATTAAAATTAAGTCACTAATTTAAATATAATATATTATTATTATTATTATTATTATTATTGCCTAGACGATTAGACATTCAACTGTGATCGTAAAATCGGTTTTATAATAAAATATTTTACAAATAATAGTTTATTACAAATACACATCATCAAAACGTATAAAATATATGTTATAAATGAAAAAAATTCTGAATAAACTAATTTTGTCCAATCATATTCGTAATTTATTTTGTTTAACCCAATCCTGCTCAGTTCAGTCCGTCATACTAAACGGTAACGGATTGGACTGATAATTATTTATTTGTATATAAGCAAAAGTCCTTCAGAACAATAGATTCCTGTCCCGCGCCACTCTTAAGCTTCTCTTTCCTCCACGTCTTTCGGGCAAAGACCTGAAAAACCCAATGAACACAAGCACCATCACGCATCAATAAACGTTAAAACCCTAAAATTCAAATAAAACACGCCAATTCATGCAGCGGAAGCTCAAGCAGAAATAGAACGAAGATCGAAACTAAAACGCGTAATGGGTCGGCCTGAACCTTGCGTATTGTTCGCTCAGACATTCGTTCACCCCCAACTCGACGAGTATGTCGACGAGGTACACCCTACTCGCTACCCTAACTGTCCCTCTATCTTTTATTCTTCTCAGTTTACGGTTTTACTTTCATCTAATTTTTACAATCTATTTTCTATTCAAGAATTCTTTTGTTTTTGTTTGATGTTAATATTGTGAATCTGTTTGGAAGCAAAGATGCAGTGAAAATATTTATTAGTCGAGTAATTTGTATATTGACAGGATTTCTTTTCTTGTTTACGTTGTGAATGGAAATTGTTGCGCAGTTTGCTAATATCTTTTATATTTTGTTCTATTTCTTTTTGTTTTATCAGGTTTTGTTTGCGGAGCCAATTGTTATAACTGCATGCGAGTTTCTTGAGCAAAACGCATGCTCAACCTCACAAGCTGTATCACTTGTTGGGTATGTTGTAGGAACCTTCCTTACTGTTCTGTGCTTCTTCATAACTTTGGTGCAATTTTTGATAGATTGTAGATAATAATCAACGCGGTTTGTGCAAAGGAAAATTGTTTAGTATTACAATGCTGCTACTTTGAATTTGTTACACATTTTTTAAGATTTGAATCTGGCGTTTTAATTATGGAGTACGTTCACTTGCTTGTGGTAGAAAGTTATTTATATTTCGTCAAGGTTAGATAGTGGATATTTTCTTGGGGCAATGTCATTGTTTGCTAGTTTGATATTCCAGAAAGTTTTATGATATTAGGCTTTTTGACAAATATGGGAATGCTGGATTGGAGTTTTATTTAGGTGTTGAAATTTGAAGTGTAGGTTATCTAGAAAAATATGTTCCCTAGACACTGCACAGGGAGATATTCCGTGGATGTTTTATAGTTATGAAGTTTCTAAATTGTAATTTTCTTTCACAGGGCTACTTCACCTCCTTCATTTGCTTTGGAGGTTTTTGTTCAGTGCGAAGGAGAAACAAGATTTAGGCGCCTCTGTCAGCCTTTTCTGTATTCACATTCTTCAGCAAATGTGTTAGAAGTGGAGGTATTTACCACATTATTTATCTTAATATCTTTTTAATGGGTTGTCATACTTT
>JAWDEX010000005.1:8333882-8358636 GCA_035221805.1 Trichilia hirta | reverse complement strand
TGTCAAGGAACACATTTGGAAAAGGTTTAGAGGTTTGCCAGAACTCACTTTCAGTTTCCTTTTTCTCCCTCTGAAGATAGCTATGGCCAAAAAGGGGTTGGTTTTCAATATAAATAACATCTATACTGATATGAATTTTTCTGATCAAAGGGTTAAAATATTTGTATCTTTTTTTATTAGGAGCATAGCCTAGGAAAACATATTTTTTTGCCCTAGGATCAAGTTTGGATCGAAGATTAATTGGTATATAAACAAAAACATTGCATGCAAACACCTTTAATGGCAGATCTAATGTTATTCGACAAATAAGAAATAGTTTTTCTAAACAATCTAAAGGAGTGATGTATTTTAAAACTCGAGTAGACATCATATTAATGAGATAACATGCAATTAACATAGCATCACCCCATAAATATTTAAGAACTTGCACTGAAAACATTAGGGCTCGTGCAGCGTCCAACAAGTGGCAATTTTTTCTCTCAGGAATGCCATTTTGTTGTGAGGTGTCACGACAAGTAGATTGATGTTGAATACCCTTTGTTAAAAGAAATGTCTTTAAATATTTGTTAAAACATTTAGTACCATTGTCAGTTTAAGGACACTGATTTTTGTTTGGAAATCTTGGCAATAGGTACACTTAACACAGACGCGTATGATCATCAATAAATATAAATCATTTCTTACCAGAATTAGTAGTGATTTTTGAGGGACCCTAAATATAACTATGAATTAAATAAAAAGACTTGGAAGAATGATAAGCTTTTGATTGATAGGTACTTAGGTGACTTTTGGAAATGTGGCAAACATCACAATGAAAAAAATTGCAATCCAGATTTTTAAATAAGCTAGGAAACAAATGTATTAAATAGAGAAAACTAGGATGTCCTATTCTAAGGTGCCAAAGCATTATTTGTTCACATACAGAAACAGAACTAGTACTACTACTCAAACCCTTGGGCTTGTTTATTGTTGAATAAAGTCTCATTGAAGTAATAGAGTTTATCAATCATCTTAGCACTGCCAATCATCCTCCCTGAGAGTTGGTCTAAAAATTCGCAATGGGAATCAAAGAAAATACACGACAATTAAAATCCCGTGGGAGTTTACTAATAGACAGTAAGTTATAAATAAGTTTATGGACGTCAAGGATAGATTTGAGTTCTATTTTTTCAAAGATTTGGATAGAACCTATTCCAGCGATGGATGAAAAACTTCCATTTGCAATTCTAATCTTTTTATTAACAGAACAAGGAGAATAGGATTGAAACAATTGTGAGATATTAGTCATATGGTTAGATGCACCAGAATCAATGAGCCATGATGCAAAATTTAAGCAACAGGTAGGCATTAGGGTTATCACCTGTTTGGGCCAATGAACCAGTAGGAATACCAGAGACAAAAGTAGATTTATGCAATTGAAGAAGATGATCCACCTACTCAGCATTTAGGAAATTAACTTCATTGGCTTTAGGGACTGCATGATTTTTGCCAGAGGATTTAGATCTGTTGCTCTTCCAGTTTGTTGGCTTTCCATGGAGTTTTCAACAATTTTCTCTGAGTGTGGCATGGCTTATTACAGTAGTCACACATTACTTGCTTATCTTCCAATCTCTTTTGATTAGAGTAAGGCCGCTGTGCAGAAATATTGGCAGTAGCTAACTTTGTGTTACCAGCAGCATGAGGAGTAGGATTATTGGCAGCAATTAGAGCCGACTTTTCCACAATTTCATCTTCCTTTTTCTTTATCATCACACTCCTTTGACTGTCTTCTTGATGCACTTCAGAAAATGCTTTTCCGAGTGGGGACAGTGGCTGTCTCCCTAGGATTCTTCCCTTCATCAAACTCATCATTAAGTTTAGCCAAGAATTTAAAAGTTCTTGCATTCTCCACCATCTTCTTATTGTAATTACAATCAACAGGACTTTTTCATTCATAATCATTGAATCAATTCAGGTCTTCCTATAGGCCCTTAAGAACATTGAAATACCTTGTTACACTGCGGTCTCCTTGATAAGTATTGCTAATCTTCTGCTGCAGTTCATAAATTTGAGAATAATTCCCAAGGTTAGAGTACATTTGACTCACATTGTCTTAGAGTTCCTTTGTAGTGGAATAGCGCATGTAATTAGCACTAATCTCTTCATCCATAGCCATGCACCACCATGGAATTTTCAACATCCCATATAGCATAAGATGGGTCTCTCTTCTCGGGTTCCTTAGCTTCACCAGTCAAGTACCCTATCTTCCCTCTTCCACGAATATACATCCTAACAGATTGTGATTACCGTAGGAAGTTGGTCTCATTCAATCATATATTCGTAATTTGGACCGAGTAGGGTTTAGAATGGGTAGATCTGAGTTCAGATTTGGTTTCAGTTTTAGCCTTGTTTGGAGTTTTAGCAGTGGCTATAGCAACAAAAGAGAAGGGTAGAGTTGAACAAGGAATATAGAGATTAGGGGCAAATTAGAGCCACCAAGGGAAACTAGGGTTTACACAAGGCCAAGAGCTAAACTTGGCTCTGATACCATCTAGAATGAGATAGTTTTTGTGGGAATAATTCTCATTATTTTGAAACATAGGTACAGATCTATATAAATAGATGTACGGCAGGAGAATAGAAGGAAAGAACCAAAGATGCTAACTTCTAAGGAAACTAAATATTCTAGGATATTCATACATTTATAGCTGAGATCATCTTAGAAAAGTAGGAACGTTAACTAAACAATTTTGAAACGTTCCAACAATATGTTTTTATGTTCAAGTGCTTGTATATATCATTATATTGATGTTATGCCAGATTAATGTGACAACATGACATGAATGTCTTCCTTGGAGCTATTCACTTGAGAGCTGATATGCATACTCCTGAAAAATTCTGATGATTAAAAACTTCTGGAGCTGTGATATTTGACTAGCTTTTTGTTTCAAATCTTTTGCATGGCAAGAATGATTTATTTCCTGAAGAAGGTATCTTGCTTTGAAGGAATGGAATGCCCTTGTTGAGGCTCAGCCCTTAGAACGTTGGCTGTTGGATCATTGTTGGGGCCTCACAAAGGGAGACAAATCAATTGGTATCTAACACCTGGATGCCTAGAGAAGCTGCTTAGCCAATTGAGGCTGTATCTTAACAAGATTGCATGGATTAGCCGACATTATGCTATTTCTGTATGTTTTCTCTCTTCACAACTGTACTTTGAATTTGATGCCATTTTCTTCTTTTGTATTGTTGAACCCAGAATGGGGTTGTAACTTTGTTGTTCTTTTTTGAACAAATACGTTATACATGTCATTTTGTTTTTGTTTGGTGATTTTATTCTTTAACAGGCGTTAATAGTCATACAAGACTTGCTTTGTGTTCTTATAATATGCATTGCTTGCCAAAAAATTGAAAATGCTTCTCAACTTGTTCAGCCCATTTTAGCATGCATCCATGATCATGTTTCTGATTCATCTTTTCCATCAGAAATGGATGTGTACAAGGTGATAATGATAATCCCATGTACAGTTCAACGGTGTGTCAAGACTGGTGCACTTGATATATAGTCTTTTTCTATCTTTTTGGGTTCACCGGCTTCTTGATTTTATTGCTAGTTTGTTGGAACATCCTTGTGCTAAGGTTTCTTACTCTCTCAATCCTCCCCACCACTAACTACTCTTCATTATTTTTGTTAGCAACTTATATTTGTGCAATGACATTTTACTAGCAGGTGGTATTGTCAAAGGAGGGTGTTCTCCAAATGCTTCTTGAAGTGCTAAAGAGGTGTTTTGATGCTACTGATTCAGATGGAAAAAAGTTTCCAGACCACGTACATTCTGCAAAAATTGGTTTCACTCCAATTAGTTGGTGCCTTCCGGTATTCAAGTCTTTCTCACTGCTCTGCAATTCTCAAACAACTCTACACAACCCTGGAAGATGTCATATGTGAGTATATGAAATACATTACATGCATTTTTTCTTTCAGAGAATTCAGTGCATTCATTACATTTCTCTGGCCGTTCACTTGGTACAAGGTCGATCATTTTGGCTACCAAAGATTGTTCATTAATTATGCCACATCTCTTGAAGTTTTGTCAGGTAATATATCCTTTCAAATGTAATTAAAGTTTTCATATTCGTATATTGTTCATGCTCGTCATTTCTTTCTAGCATTTCTCTGGAAGATAAAATTTGCTTTTCATGAAATACTCTTCATTTGAACACCAATGAAATTAAGTGTCAAAGTGATAATAGTTTTTTCAGATTTTGGCAGTTGATTAGATTTCAGATTGCAGTAGTTTCCTAAATTAAGCTTCTGATCAATGTAGTTGTCTAAAAGCTGTCTTGGCTTCATCCTTAAAAAAATATGGAAATGTTTTACGTATTGCTAATAGACGAGAAGAAAAGGTCATCTTCATTATATTAACGCTAATAGAGAGTACTCTTGATTTACAGGTCCTGCCAGTTGGAAAAGAATTAGAGTTTTGTCTTATAGTTCTCAGAGAATTAGTTTCTTGCAATGAAGGTCGAAGCGCTTTCGTTTCGATTATAAGTCTTGCCCACTCCGCTCTCGAAGAATTTGACTTGGGAAAAGGACATGAAAGGAATGAGGACCTTGGCATTCTTAATGAGTTTGAACGGAGAAAGAATCCTTCTCTGTTATGTTACCAGAAAAAGTTGTTGCAATGGGTTGAGTCAAAAGATGGATTGTCAACTTATGCAGTCGAAGCTGTTGGTGCACTGTCTTTAGGTTCTTTTTGCTTTTGCATGGATGGGAAAAGGTCAGTCCACCCTGACAATCGACCATATTATTTATTCATGGCCATAAATTTTGTGTTCATTGATGCTGTATGGCATTTTTATTATTTTTGTTGATTGCGTACACTTCTGTCTTTCTCTAAGCTATATTAATTTTGTACATTAGAAATTCATTTTCATTACTAGTTGTAGTTTAGCTGTTGTAGTATTTTAAGATTCTTGTAAATCTAGTCAAGATGGTCTGTGGTAGGTTAGCATCTGAATGAAACTTATAGAGTGGTTAGCTTGTCAAATGTGTCGGATTGTCTGAATACCAAAGTTTCGCTTATGATGGGAACCTTAGTTTTCAACCAACAGTTTGGAGATTCAAATACCGTTGAGGCCACCTTTTGGGATATTATATCTTAAGAGTTTCTTGATGACCAAGGTTATAGGATCTGCCAGTAGTCCCTGAACTTGATGTATGCAACAAAGGAATTTCTTGGTCATTCAAAAACAAAAGAGAAAATGTGCTAACTGGCTGAGGTCAAGTTGGGTTTTAGAACCCTCTTGGAAAAGCAGAAATGATATGTTCTTATGGGGGCTTGAAAAGTACAACATGAGAGAGAAGTTAATTTTAGGCTCAAAAAAGCTATATAGCAGGGGTTTCTAAATGATATGAAATTTAACAGTGGTTTATCAACACCATATTTACAAATTACAGGCACGGTATATGGAAAAAATAAGTCTTTTTTTGGGTATTTATCACTTACCTCCCCTGAGGTTTGAGCATTTCTCTCTTAAATGGTATCTTCAAAAATTCTCTCTTACCTCCCATGAGGTTTGCATGCTTTCAAACTCCCTTAACAAAGTTACTTATTTATGCTAAAAAATTTATCAACTATCACCTCTAAAATTTATTAATTATTGATAATTCTTGAGGGAAAATAAATAATTTCATTGAGGTGATTTGAGGAATGCAAACCTCAGGGGAAGTAAGTGATGATTTTTAAGAGGATGCCATCTGAGTGATAAAAGCTCAAATCTCAGGGGATGTAAGTGATATATTTTTTTTTCATGAATTGTGTGTCTTTTGAACTTTAGACTATGCCTCAGCTGTACCTCTGTGCAAATTTAGCTTGGATTTATTTCAATATGTACTTAGTCACTTCGTTTGACATGCATAAGACAGAATGATTTTGGATTTTAGTGTGCTGGAATGATGCTGCATCACTTGTGTATCATCAGCATATGCTTCCCTTGTCTAATACTCTTGGTACTGGCAGCTGGTGATTGTTCCAAACTTTCATTTCTTATTGATTTATAATTCTATTATTTTGAATTCTTTCTGTATTGGCGGGTTGCTAATGATTTTATAATATTTTTCCTTGTTTTATTTTGTGTTCCTTAGCTTTATCAATTGTGATTTTGATCCATGCTACAGTTTTTGACCAAACTATTGTTTAGATTCCTTAATTGGCTTTTTGTCATTTCACTAGCTTACGAGCTTAACTTTCAGCTTGGTTGTGATTAGTTTGAACCTTAATGCGGTTGTTGGTTTGAAATATCTTTTTGGGATTCCTAGTGAAGCTGAGTGGTACTGAAGGCTTTCCAGAGGAAAATGTAAATTACATGCAGCAAATGGCTTATCTCTTGTCAGAAATGAACAATGATAATGACTATTGAATTACTCCTGATATGCAGAAAATCATGTGTTAGTTATGAATTATAATTTATTACGCACTGTTTTTAAGAAATTCCTAATTTCCCATGATTGGCCATTTGTATTTGATTTATTTATTGGTTTAATAGGTTTCATAGCTGGCGAAGCCATTGTTGTTGTTGCAAAAGCTTACTCACTCAGTTGAGGAGGACGATGCCATTTTCACTGGACTTCTTCCCCCACTGGATGCTGTTCTAGTTGTTTTCAAATGTAAATAAGATGCAGATGGCAATGTTGAAAAGGGTGATGATCATCTTTAGCTAGTAGGACTTGAGGGCAAATTTATGGGGGAATGTCCAGAAATATTACCTGATAGGTTTTCACAAACTCTTCCTGCAAAGAGAAAAATGCCACCTGTGGAAGGCTTGTGTAGGTGAGCTAGAGGAGAAAATTCACTGGCTGAGATGACTCAAAATACATATTCATGTGGACTGGGTCCATTACTGCTCCATCTGGCCCTCTATGGAGGGTACATTTCTTCAGTGAAAACCAAACACCAGCAGGGCCCCATCTTTGCATGTGGATGACTACATTGCAAAAGAAAAGAGCGATGGTGTTACTAATTCTAATGTTATGGTAGCTCAGCGGTTGGGATCTTCTGGGGGAAGAGCTCCATCGTTGCATGTTGATGAATTTATGGCTGGAGAAAGGGAGCACCAGAAACGTGTAGTAATCACGGTTGGGGAGGCAGCATCAGAAGTCAAGACTGAAGTTCCTGTGAGTGATACCCAAAAAGAAAAAGTTGATGAGTCTAAACAGGTGAAAACTGATCTTGATGATGATCTTCGGGTATTGATATTGTATTTGATGACAAGGAATCTGAACCTAATGATAAATTGCCCTTCCATCAGCTGGATGATTATCTACAGCAACCTGCCCCTGTCATAGTTGGGCAAAGCTCTCCGTAAACTCCCCAAGTGAATTTTCTTCCAGGATGTCTGTCTCATGCCATGCAGTGCCTTTGACTAGGGAACCAAGTGTTTCTTCGGATAAGAAATTTTTTGAGCAAGGGGATGACTCAAAGAATGTTATTACATTTAAAACCTCTAGTGGGTTTGATTCTGGTGCAGCAGCAAATGGTCCTGGATTTTATGCCTCTCACAATAATAAACCAGGATCATCAATGCCTAGTAATTCTAGGATGAGTAAAAATTTTTATTCAGAAAACAGTCCACGGCATGCTACTAATTTTCCTGTAGGTACTGGTCTTGATGGCTCTACGACCAGAATGTTATGCCAAATCAGCCACCTTTACCTCCAATGCCACCTCCACAAGCAATCTCACCTATGATATCACAGGCTTCTGATTCTATTCCAAGTCAATCTTCCGCATTTGTTAATTCTATATCTGAAGCACATCTTCCAATTCCTGCAGGCTTTCAAGTAAGAGTAGATTGCCCTTTAGTTCACAATTCTGTGTATCTTGTGCTGTTGTTTTTACAGTGCATGTAGTCACTCAAATCTATCTTCTTGCGGGTTCAGGCAGATTATCTATCAATGTTTAGTGGTAGTTCTACACCTCTATCATCTTCCCTTCCTGGTGGACCTGCCAGGCCTCTGCTTCCTCCAACACCACCTCCATTTTCATCTAGCCCTTATAATTTACCATCATTGAAAGCTAATTCCCAGATGTCCATATGCAATGACACAAATGCTGGAACAACTGAGCTTTCCCAGGCACAGAGCTCTGCAGTGCCAATTGTTTCTTATCCACCACCTCCCCTCATGCCACCCATGGTCTTCAGCAGGCCAGCTTCTATGCCTGTGACTCTTTATGGAAACTCCAGCTCAGCAGCAGGGCGAGAACCCACTGATCATTATTCAGAATCTCTCCATTCCTCAGCCTTCCATTCAGTCAATGCATTCCCTGGCCCCATTGCAGCCCCCTCAGGTTCCATGTCCTCAGCAACCACCCCAGCATCTGAGGCCACCAGTGCGAGGTTCACGGCTGTTGGAGCAAGGCATGTCTCCTCAAAACCTTGTTCAAATGCAAGTCCATCCATTACAAACACTGCAGCCACCACAAGTTTCTCCAATTCATACTTATTACCAATCTCAGCAGCAAGAATTATCACCAGCACAATAGCTGCAAGTTGATCGTGCCCAACCCCAATTTCAACATCAGCAAGGTGATGTTGCATCCCAGAAGCAACAAGATTCGGGAATGTCATTACACGAGTATTTCAAGTCCCCAGAAGCTATTCAGGTACTTTTATGCTCAACTGTTGTTATAGATTTCAGACGTTTGTTCTCTGTATTTTGTTGCTATTATTCTTATAGATCATTCATGGACTGCTTAATTGTCACTGCCCTTTTTTTTTACTTTATGGCAGTCTTTATTGAGTGACCGGGATAAATTGTGCCAGCTTTTGGAGCAGCATCCAAGATTAATGCAAATGCTCCAGATTATGATACCTCCATAGATCTTTTTTTTTTTTGAGCTTTACCCGTTCTTTCAAAAGCAGCTCTAGGATATTTTGCTGATAGGCAATCAAAGCAGAGGCAATGGAAATGATGGAAAATAAAATACTGAACGTGAATTTCTATCATTTTCATGTTTCTGGCTTTATCCATCCATCCATCCATACATGCATGCATGCATACCAGTGATGAAAATACTAGAGCTTGAAACTATAACTGAATTTTACTAAACAGCTCACTAATGGGAAATGATTTGCGAATTGTACAATTGAAAAGTGTGGTTACAATTTCATAATTTTACAATTATATAATGAAAATATTATTTTCCCAATTTTCATAACACACAAAAATTCATCTAAATAAAATCTAGTTTCAGTTATGTAGAATAAGAATACCAAAATTATTGTGAGCCAACCCTTGTGTTGCTTGGGAAGATGGGATTAATTATGGTGATCAATATAAAATACGGTATCATTAAACCCTTGATAAGCATTAATTCTAACCAATTTCGGGTATAAATCTCTAAAATTAAATAAATGTCAAAGTAGTGATTAATGATGTATAATGTGACATATACAGCATAATATATTTATGAACAGAAGAGTTGCTTTGAATATCAGCACTCACGAGATTACTTCTAAAAAAGAACAGGAATTAGTTACACACATCTAATATGGTACTTGTGAAACCATAGAGAATTTTTAACGGGAAATTTCAGTTAGACAATTCACTTCCATAGGCCTCGAGATTAGGATTCTTCTCTGCATTACAATTCTAATCCATATTTCACTGTTATCTGTAATTCCTAAGATCTGGTTGTCAATTTTTTACAGGAAAGGGTTGGGTCATTTATACCAGACAATGATATCGAATTTGTTAAGACTCGTCACTTTATGCGTGAGTCAAGGCTGTTCAAGGTCAATGTCGTGAATGGCAACCATGGTCTGCAGCGGCTGCAACGTTCAGCTAATCATCCTTTTTTGGAATTTCTGTATCATTGATGTACCAAGTAAACATATATATTTTTTGTTGGGATTTATTGAGCTCCGTTTTCCAAGTTCATTCATTTGCAGGAAACAATTTTGTTCAGTACTAGTCTAATTTGTTTGTTTTGATTGATGATATGGCTTTTGAGGAGCCGAAAAAGGACGCCATCACTGATTGTATAACTGTTGGTACGGTTAACCAGAAGGCATTGTTGTGTTGTGTTACTCCGAACTACATTGTAAAGTTCCATTTGTAATTGTAGTGTGAAGTGTGAATTACATAGTTCAGAGTTTCTTTTATGGAAGATAAAAACCTGGAATTGAATGATACAGCTCCCCTTTTCAATATTGTGATTGCTTTGATTGAGGAGCTTCATTTTGTACTGGATTTAAACAAGGTTTGGGTGACCAGGTTGAGTTGTCTTGTGCAGGGCGCTCTGTTTTCTGAATGAAATTTTTGTTCTTCTATTAACTGAATGAAATTTTTGTTCTTCTATTATTATTTTTGAATGTCACTTTGAATTATGTATACATTATGTGATAGTTTTATTTTGGCTCTAAGGGGATAATTTATTTAATTTAGCTTTTTGCTGTGAAAGTAAGAAATGTCAGAGTTAATTTTCGTTTGCATTAATTTTGGAGAACTTTTTCTTTTTTGAATATGTGATTGTGTATGAGGTGAAGTGAGAGCTGGTATACAAAAAATGATATATATATATATATATATATAAGTTTTGTTATTTATATCCTGGATGGTTATTTTTAAATATGTTTGTATTCAAGGAAAAGCTTTGGATAAGATGGGCGTAGAATGCTCAACTAATAAAATCCCTTATTTTTTTTTTTCTGATTAATTGTTGCATGAGGGCCCCATTTTTTATAAAATTATTTCTCCAAAAGTATGTGGTTATGCAATGCTAATTTCCAATCTCTGCTTATTATAATATAAACATTTAAACTTTCTTACCAATAAAATTTATGGAAGACAAATAGAAAATGATGGTGTAAAATGATTTTGATGATATAATTCTTGAATTTTGAAATGAATATTCAATTCGTAAAACTAAATGTGACTTCATGATCCAAGAAGAGAGGAGAAGCTCATGATCCCAGATATAGTTCCTATTTCAAGCTAATAATGTTTACTCCCTTAAGAAACATCTGTGATCTAACGACCAACGTACAAAATATTCGAATATTCCTAATCTTAGCAAAAATTCTTAGGATTTTTCACTGTCTTTCAAGGCAGAACGGTACTTCGTGAATTGAATTGGATAAAAAGTTTAATGAATAAATTTACATTATTAAGACATTAGACAGGCATTCTTTTAGTTTCTCAAATCAATTATTATTTTTATAAGTTTTTCTAATTCAATGAGTAACACATCAGAAATATATAATAAGCGGATCAACAATTAATAACGAACTCCGTGAATATGGAGCTCAAACGCATGAAGCATCAAATAATAATTAAAAAAAAAAAATGATCTCAATTAAATTCTCTTAATCTCGAGGCAAACGTTTTTTTTATTAAATCATTTTATTATAAATTTAAAAAAAAAAAAATTGTTCTTAAGTAGGTCTGTTACATTATATCTGTGAAAATGAAACGAACCACACCCAAATCCTTCTCATTAGTTAAACCCAAAATCGATATTAACATTAATTGCTAACTAGCGTATAACATTTTTCCATCGTTTCAATGCATAATGATGCAATATGCATATATTATGCTTGCATTAACTATCCCATATAACTGTTGCCAAGGTTTCCTACATCTAATTCTGTTAAACATAAATATAATCACTACAAATCCCGATCAATGGAAACAGTAAATATAAATTACAAACAATTTATTTATTTATGCACTCGAAATCCAAAATTTCAGTTTCCTAGGCCGATGCTTTACTTCAAATCATCATTTATAAGATAGTTATCTCATTTGATTATTTATAATAATAATAATAATAATAATAATAATAATAATAATAATAATAATAATAATAATAATAATAATTTTATGTGCTCCTCTGAGCCATCTCGTGAGAAACCTTAATGATTTTCTCGAGGGATTTGCTTCCCATACTACCTTCATTTCTACCAATGAGATCACAACACGTTTGACAAACACCGACACCATGTATGTGCCGACGGTGATGTTACATACCACCCGCACGTACGTACGTCCTTAACGGCACCGGAATCACCCAACTTGCATGCTCCCTATCACACTGAAATATCACATGCATATGCACTTATTAAGTGCTTTTTCTTAATAAATGTCTTTTATTTCAGTGCCATAATTCTTTCTATATAACCTCTTGGTTAACATTATTCTATTCTCTCTTCAATTATTCAGAATCTCTCCCAAATTTCATGAGAGAGAGAGAGGAAGAGGAAGTAATTTTGATGAATGAATTAATTCTATGAAGCTAAAGAATCTTTGTTATGGAGAGAGCATGGAAACCTAACGTTGAAATATCACCAAGTTGTCCACGTTGCGGATCTTCCAGCACGAAATTTTGTTATTACAACAACTACAGCTTGACGCAACCTAGATACTTTTGCAAAGGATGCAGAAGGTATTGGACCAAAGGAGGCTCATTGAGAAATGTCCCCGTCGGAGGCGGTTCCCGGAAGAGCAGAAGAGGGAAGTCGGTGAGATTATCAATCAATGGCAGGGAAGGCTTCTCGTCGAAAAGCTTGGCAAATATTGTGAGTGCAAGTGGTGATCAAAATGGGAATTTTGTTGGAAACGAGTTTGTTGAATCCAGTAGTAATTCATCTATAATGCAGCAGCAAGATGGTTCACATATTGATCTTGCACTTGTGTATGCCAACTTCTTGAATCAGCAACCGGAAACGAAACCGGACGGAAGCTTTGAGATACCAAAATTGCCGGAATTTGATCCTTACGTGGAGATTTCAAGCATGGTGACAACAAATTTCGAGACCAGGGTTCAATTACCAGAAGAAAATGATAGTCGTGTTCGAAGTCTGAATTTCTCCAACTTGCCGGCTGCGGCTGCGGAAGCTCATTTAATTAAAGATAACAGCCAAATTTACTACAATGTTTTTGACAAGCTTAATCTTCAAGAAACAAGTAATCCTATTCAAGTATTGCCGCCATTGCCAAGTGATCAAGAAATATTGTGGTTAAATTCTCAGATGATGATGAATCCAACATTGCAAGTGGCAGCAGCACAAGAGACAATTCTAGGGCCCGATCAAGCACAAGATCCGAATAATTTAGTGTTTGGAAATTGGAGTCCTTTTGATTTCTCAAGTGATCACGATATTTTCTCCAAGACTTGAGAAATTAAATGTAATTTTTTCTTCATTGTTTTTCGTATAATTAATTACTGTATGTAGTTACATACATATATATATATATAAATATGTATAGAATCAGAAAATGTTACATGAAATAAGTAATTATTAGCAGATGATTACCTGAAATTTACAATGATATTAGTACTTCTTGTTTATTCCATTACTACAATAGGCATGGAAATAGCATTCTTTTGTATAATGTGAAATATTTTGCTCCATTTACAGGTTTTGATTGCTAAACTCTTACTAATTTTTAATAATTACAATGTTTATAGTTATTTAGCCCAGTAGTTGTTGCATAATCCACTGAAATATATATTCTAGAATTCCCGGCTTGTTATTGCATGCTTTGCTAATATTAAAATATTACCTTTGGTTAAAAGAGGCATCTATCACTCAAATTATATTCGTAGTATTAGTCTTTGCCATGAGATTTTTAAGATAATATTTTAGTTTAATCATCTTACGTGCTACATATTATTTTCTATTTCCTCAAATACCCATATACTCTTGTAAAAGAGAGATGATTTGTAACTTGAAATTTGCGACTTCTAATGATATTACTTCTACGTTACAATTCTGTATTTTATGTTGACATTGCAAACCATATCTGATACCAAATTAATTAATCAGAAAACATAACAAGGTATTGATAAAGTACATAGTAAAACAGAATCTTCATTTTTATAGGGTAGCCAGTTAAATCATCAATATTGAATTAGTCGTGTCGTTATTTGAACTAAATACCTCTCTTTATCTAAATTTGAATTTCAAAGCAACCATGTAATTTGTGATATTTACATGTTATCTTCATATTTTTTATGACTCTACTTTTTATTGAGCTGATAGACTTTCAACTTTGATATTATATAACATTTATTGCATTGATATATCCAGAAAATTGGGAAAAAAAAAACATGTAAAATTTTTCCACAAATTGAATTAGAATGAATGAAATTAATACTCCTAGATGGTAGGAGAAGAGGTCAGTTTATAGTTGACAGTAATGTAAGCTGCTAGCTTTTGAAAACTTGGAGAGCAGACATCCAATTCAAACTTCACTAGAACTTATGAATTATTTAATATTTTGGGTAGAGAAAATTCAACATTTGATTTGTTAAAATAGTCAAAAAAAATTAATTAGCTTGGAAACAAAAACGCCTATGAACTTCACGCTACACATGATCCCAGAAAAAAACCCAAGATCCAAGAAAACTAGATATATATATGGATTGCCATTCCCAACCATCTCTCGTTATCAATGTGTCGACAAACGTATAGGATTAAGTGTATGAGTCTCAAATTTCGGTCCTACTACAATGTTGCACTGATATATTAGCCACAATTAAATTAAAATTTTGGTTCTATTTTCTAAATTTTAATACAAAATTACAAAATGCAATAAAAAAAAAATTTGATAATATATAAATACACCATATTCTTGTTCCTCACATTTTTTTATCAAATCATCACCTTTCAAAATGAACGATGATCATCGTCACTATTATAATCAATCAACGGATCAAATGGATTATATTAGTTATTTGTACGAATATTTAATTATATAATATAATTGTAGATGTAATATCAGAAAATCATACTATTAGAGAAGTATGAAATGTAACACCATATAATATACAAGTTTTAACAGTTTTTAAATTATTTGATTTGTACATTTTTAATTATTAAGATTAAATTCAATATATTTAATTAATGTATTCAATCTCAATGACACATTTTTATATAGCTAAATAGCAACGCACTTTAATTTGTAAAAAATGATGCATCATATGCAAATCAAAGCAGTATTACTAATATATGCCATTTCAATCAATTAATAAGTATTATTAAAAAATGAGAAAATATTTGTAGGCGTTGGTTCGTTTAATTAAATAGTATATGATGTTTAGAGCTTGTATTATGTTCACATCCGATTAAATAAAGAATTTGGTAAAAGTATTAAAATTGGGTAAATTTTTAGATTATATATATATATATATATATTAGGGTTGTGTGTTGGATTTCAACATTTCCAGCTATGTTCACATTACTGTGAGAAGTCATTGCGCATCCATTGTTGAATTTTTTGTATGTACAGAGCCGCAATCTCGGATGACGACGAATTCTGCGATGCATGTTGTGGGCAAGTTGGAGGCAAGTGGTTGGCCACAAGTGGAGATGGCTAGCTTTACTGTATTAATTGATTCGCAGTTGTGACAAATTTCTAGAAACTGATCAATCCAAGTGAAAATAAATGTTTTAATTATTTTTTTTTTTGGTCAATAATTTAGAAAATAATCAAATTTCAAATATATATTTTGATTGATTTTTAAAAGGTCACGAAGAAAATTATAGTTTTTATGGGCATTACCTAATTTAATTTTACTCCCTCCGGCTTATTCAGATGATTAAATTAAAATTATTATTAAAATATAAAATAAGAATTTCCTTTTTGATTTACCTTTTACCTGAAAAATGAACTCTTTAAGTTATTAATTATAAATAAGAAAAGATGTGTATTAGAAAATACATAAAAGTCAAGTAAATTCAAATTAAAACATAATTTAAATTCTATTAAAAAAATCTAGATATTTTACACTAACAATTATATAATTTGTTTTAATTATTGTATTGATATAATATTGACAAAGATATTACATTATGGGCCAATAAATATTCCTTAAAATATTACATACAACCATTATATGTGCAGCAACACAAAGACTATCGTACAGTAAATTAATCTAACCGTAATCACAGATTCTTCATATAAACTATAAAATACAAACCCTAACTATCATTATTATATATACATGATTCACATTAATTATTTATATAACTGAACTAATTTTATATTGCTATTTAATTAATATTATTATATTATATTAATTTGCATATTTTTTAATACAAATACTTATTGATCAGGAGGTGGACAAAACTAAATAAAAAGAGAGAACAAAGAAACTTTTATATAATAATTTGTAGATAAAGAGAGATTATATTCTTTATATTACAAAAAAAGGAATTAACTGTATGTAAGACATTTAAAAACAAGAATTATTTAATGTGAGTGATAGATTTTTTTTTTTTTTTTTTAATTAAACCACTCTCGACTCCCTATTTGAATCAAGATCACCACCGTAAAGGAAAATGCTGTTAAACCACTAGATTACACTAGAAAGTCTATGATTGATAGAAATTATTTAATTAGAAGAAATAAAAAAAATAGGTGTCCTTTATGACCATTCAAAGTCCAAATTACCTTTCTTCTTCAGTTTTCTTTGTTCATCCCTTTTCATTTAAGAAAAAAAAAAGGCTTTATTTCACCTTCAAAATAAAAAATTAAAAAAAAAAAAATCAATATCCAATTAGGAGAAAAAGGTAGCTCTAACAAATTGTCTGCCATCGACCCTGAGCCATCAGCAGGCTTGTGCTGTTCAAACCTGGTTTGCAACCAACTTGCTTGCGAATTACCGGAACCATGGGGTTCACCTGCTCCATGAAATTCTCGAGTTGGCTAATTGATGTAACTAAATTCTGTGTACTTTTTCTTGAATCAAGTTTGGATTTTAGTCACGTTAGATATAGCTCCAAAGGATTGGTAGTTTGGCATGTCATGTATTAGATTAATTTTCAGAAGTATACAAAATTAATTTGTAACAAGAGAGTAGTATAGGGGCAAAAATGTTTAAAAAATATAGCTTCTAATAAGCTTCAATATAATTAAAAAAACAGGAATAAGTCTTACATTGAGATAAGAGAAAAAATTCTTTGTGTATATATATATATATATATATATTTGTGTGTGTGTGTGTAATATTAGAACTAATATTTCAATGAAACCCTTTGAAATGAGTTTAGGCTTATTATCAAAAACAAAAAGGATATCTCAATCTTAGAAGGTGAGAAGTGGTGCTAAGGTAAGAATATCTCAGTAAGGAATTCTTAGCAGACTTTAAGTTGGCTAGGTTTGAGGACGAGCAAAGCAAAAGCTAATGAGTCTGTAATATCCTAATCCTAAAAGATGAGAAGTGGCGTTGAGACAAAAATACTTTAATAAGGAGCCTCAGCAAGAAATGGTTCTTAACAGACTTTAAGATAGTTGAGCTCGAGAACAAGTAAGAAAAAAGCTAGTGGACCTGTAATATCCTAATTTTAGAGGGAAAGAAGTGGCGCCGAGATGAGAATACCTCAACAAAGAGCCACTGAAGCGAGAATACCTAAATAAGGAGAGTTTTAGGATGGCTAAGATGGTATCAAAGTCAAATACATCCCGATCTGAGAGGGCAAAATGTGGTGCTGAGGGAAGGCTTTAAGATGGTGAGGTGGTATCAAAGTCAACTCTCTTTCAGTATATTCCGATCTTAGATGGCGAGAAGTGATGCTAGGGCAAAAATGCCTGAGTAGTAATATCCAGATTCTAAAGGGTGAGAAGTAAAATTAGGGCAAGAATGCCTGAGTATGAAGCAGTTCTTTTTGAAAATTTTTAGAATGACTGAGGGGACAAAAGAGCTGAGAAAGAAAGTTCTTGACTTATATATGTAGATTTAGAATTAACATATCAATAAAACCTTTTAAAATGAGTTTAAGTTATTTACTAAGAAAAAAATTGTGAGATCTCAATAATTACTTTGTTTTTGCATGAGATATATATAATATTAATATTGGATAGAAACTCTGTTATAAATCAAGGTACTTTTGACAAATTTAGGATAACTGAGGATGCATGAGGGCTAAGATAGAAAGTTTTTTCTTTATATATGGAAAGTTAGAATTAATATGCATAAAATATACATAATATTGATATCGGATAGAAACTTTTTTATAAATTAAGGTATTTTTGATAAACTTTAGGATAACTGAAGAGGCATGAGGGCTGAGAAAGAAAGTTTTTACTTTATATATGTAAAGTTGGAATTAATATGTTAACGAAATCTTTTGAAATAAGTTTTGATTAATGATCATAAGTTTTTTTCATTATATTACAGCTAAATTTAACATTACAACTAAATTTAAGCTTTTAAGCAAATGCATCCAAGACAGATAGAGGAAAAAAAAACAAAGTTAAAAGTGTCATTGACAAATTGGGTAAGTGTGCACTAGGTAATTGCAAATAATTAATTTTCCAAAAGTAAAACCAAAATCCATTAGTACTAATCATTTGGTGGACACTGCGTCCGCATCTATATATTCGTGTCTGCTTTCTATTTTACAAATCATGAATCACTATATACACAAAACTAGAAAACATTAATAGAAACTGAAACTGAATGAATGATCATCTCTTCTCTCAAACTGGATATGTTGAAATCAAATTTGATGGTATACATGGAGAATTCTTCCAAGCCCGAGCATGCAATTTAAGGATTTCTCTTGCTTTGTCTTCGGTCTTGTTGCCATTGTCCACTTGAATCACCAAGCACAATTTCGCAACGACACCAAGATGCAACATTTCCTGAAGAACACTATTTGTTGCAGAGAATTTTGAAATCGACAGCAAAATCCTCACAGCTCTATCACTTGCAAACTGTGAGACCCTAAGTATTTTTTTTGTTACTATGGCTAAACCAGCTCCATGTTTTAACAGTTCGGCTCTCCCTTCTGCACATTGGCATAGTAGATCGAGAATCGTTAGCATCATCTCACAAGGTCTTCTCTCTGATGAATCGAGGAGAAGATCGATTAAAATGGATACGGCTCCGGCTTCGACTGCTTTGATTCGGTTTCTTCCCCATGGACAAAGATTGATCAATATTTGCAGTGCAGATTTTGATGCCTGTTGAGAGATTTGATCGCGAAAAACTTGAATAACTTCGATGAATAATTCAGGCCTTGTACTTATGAGTTGCATCGGTTCAGCTACTTCAAGCATTGATTTCAGCAACAAGACAGTATAAGCTCGAGATTCGTAGGTTCCAAGTTGCATGATTCGCGTCAGAGATTCCACAAAACCTCCATTTTTGGCCATGAGATTCTTCAATCCGTGTTCTGATATTTGAAGATTGCAAAGAATGCTTAGGGCTTCATCAACCGGTCTCGTGGAATCAAACTGATCAAACCCATATTCTGATGCTTCTGAATATGCACAGAAACTGTTCACCATTGATGCCAGAAACTCAACAACTCCGGCTGATTCCAAGCAACGTTTATTTCTTTCATTTTCGCTGGAGATTGATCTCAGCCTCTTCAGGCACTTGATTTGCAACTGTGGAGATTTGGCTTCTTTGAGAAGCTTGGAAATTTGAGCTTTGTTGATCGGCGGCTTTGGTGTTGGAATCCTTTCAATGCCGTAAGAAGCATTGAGAGTACACCAAGATTGGATTAAACGCCGGAGAGTGTGGTTTGGGGTCAGGTCACTATCTGTTGATGACAACACTTTCTTTGTAACCGGACACGTGTTGTTTTTCCCGGCGAATAACCACTTCTCGATGCTTTCTCGATCATATGTGATTCCCGTCGGCACCGTCACCGGATCTTTCATGAGTTCTAAAGAGATTGGGCAGAGGAAAAACTGTGGAACTTCAATTTCTTCCATTTCAATAGACCTTGAGCAGAAACTGAAAATTAATAATTTTCAGTAGAAACCCAGATGAGAAAGCAGCAAATTAGACTAGAAAACTCTTGAAAAAATCTGATTGAAGGTAGTTGTATTAGCTGTTGAGGAGTTGAGAATTGGTTTGAAGACGTTGAGGAGGGTTAGGTTTTATTTATATACGCGTGAATTACACAGGAGTAGTGATGAGAAAATAGAGAAATTCAAAACGGTGCGAGAAAGTCAAAAACACGCAAAATACCAGGTGATGCACGGGAGAGGGAGATTAACCCATTTGACTTTTCCAACTTGTATTTGAAAGGCTCAAGATTGCACAACGCATGAACTACCGGGTCATCAAAATACTAGATAAAATATGTACAGGATAATAACATTTAGGTCCTAGTGTTTTACGTTTTTACAAAAAAAGATATTTTTTTTCCATAAATTATATATCAATACCTGACTGATGTTCAATTTACTAACATGCCAGTTATTGTTAAGTTACATATTTTTAGGCGTGGATTGTCTTTTAAATTAAATATGGATGAATTTAGTAATTTAAAATAAATAAGTATATTTATTTTTTAACTTAATAAGAATTTTTAGGCCTCGTGTCTTCTAGTACGTTCTTTCATTTTTGGGTCGCCGACAAAAAAAAATGCAGTGGAGTGTTCGTGGCGGCTGCTATATACAATGCTTCAACCCTCTCTCCCTCACACACGCACTCTATTGTTCCACTAGCCCTCGTTCTCTTACTTGTCTTCACCAACTACAGAATCAAGCACTCGCCGGTGAAATTTTTTCTTTTTTTATTTTTATTTTTAAGCGGTACACAAAATCAAACATTTATGTTTTAGGTACGAATTCACAAATCACACGACACTAATTCTATATCAATAAAATCACATATATAAAAATTGCATATTAATAATATTAAATATGAAATAAAATTTCGACTGTCTCAATCTTTTACAAAAAATACAATTTTAAAATTTTAACACGGGACAAATATTAAATAGTCTTCACATCGTATCTAACCATTAGACTACACTCCTTGAGGCACTATTATAATTTTAATTTCTGTTACATCTGAATAAAGAAAAAATAAATGGATATAATAAAAAATTTATAATTAAATCAATAATATTTAATTTATAAATTTTACTAATGAGTATTCTTAAAATACTTGATAAAATTTTTATATTTATTATTTATAATAATTTTTGATATTTAATATAATAATTAATAATAAATTTTAATGTATTAAAAAATATAATTGTCAAATATAAAAGTTTTAACAAATATTCATTAATAAAAATTTTAATTTATAAATAATTATCTTTATATTAGGTATAATTTTTCCACAGACTAAATATTTTGAGTGTTATATTTAATTGTAGAAGCATATTAATTGTATGTTAAAGTATTTAGAGAATATGGACTTCCGTTTGAGAGTTAATATTCATCATTTATCTTTTTTATGTATTTTTAATATTTTAAAATTATTAATCTCAAATTTTTCATCTCAAATAAAGGGCATGTAAATTAGTATAAATTTATTAGATAATAAACTTTCATAATTTTTAAAATTATTTATTATATTTTTTTTATTATGCAATAAATATATGTTATTTTATTTGGAATATATTTGGGGATAAAAAATTTAGGACGAGTAACATCAGTTTTAATATTTAAATTTTTAGTTTATAATTTTAAATGTACTTTTAACTTTAATTAAAATATAAATTATAATCAAATTTTATGTTAGTAATTAATTATAAAAAGTATAGATTTGAAATATAAACTTGTACTAAATATAAATCAAATTGGCATTGATTTTTTATAATTCAAATTTTAAGAAATGAAAATGTCCGCGAACGATAATTTTTAAACGACTTATAACATGTAATATTATAAATTTGACTAAAAAGATGAAGAAAAAAAGGAAGAGAGAGAGAGAGAAAAAAAAAAAAAAAGGAGTCCGTCATGAGCCTCACCTTTTAACAACTAGTTCATGAGTCATCATTCAAATCAGAAATCAGAAAAAGAAAATATGTGTAATGTTTGAACGGTACAAGCAAAGTAGCTGTAGCATGATAGCACGCTAGTATAAAATATTGCCAACGACGTGTCAATCGTTTGATGGAAAAAAAAAAAATAATTTTAACAAATATAATTATAATAAAAAAATGTTTTTAGTTTATTATATGTACATGTTTCTAAGATTATTTCAATATACAATTAATCACATGATTGTAATTTTTTTTTTCCCTATCTTCCAAAACATTTATATATATGAATACGTTTTATTTTGTGTAAAAATTACTATTTTTTTCTCTTAAAAAAAATATTATTATTTTCAAAATTTATTCTTTTAATAAACAATAATTAGAATTTATGAAAAACTTAAATTAGTTAGTTAATACAGAAATTGAAAATTCATAAACTTTCAACCTCTAACTTAAAAGGGTCCAAATTCAATTATCTTATAATTTATTTGATTTTCTCAGTTAACTTTCGGTTATGTTACTAAAAGTTTAAAATTGCACTCTACTAATTCATATTAACAAAATAAAAATTAATTTAATTAAATTTAAGTTTAATATTAGAATAATTATAACAACTTGATTCATCATATATTTGATACCTGTAATTAAGGTTATGCCCATGATAAGTATTATACCTCTTTAATTTTTTTTTTTTAATTACTAAATACTCTAATAATTATTTAATATTTTAATTTTTATAAATTTATAAATAAATATTATTATTTGATAAATAATTTATTGAATGAATTGTAGCCACTGACTTAAATAATCAAGTTTGACAAATAGTTGAAAAAACATTATATTAATAAATTTTATATGATAAATATATATTTTTACTATTTATAAAATTATATTTTCAAGTTATTGAGAATTTTTGTCATGTTATTGAATTTCACTTTTTAATAACTCAAAAGATATGATACACAACTGCAAGTTCATTACTTATTTATGAATAAAATCTATTAAACTTGTTTAAATTTATGTGGATTAAAATTAATGACATTTATTTTATAAAATTTTAATTCACAATAGATCAATTCAATGTATAATATATACACAAATTTTTTTAATTAAAAACTTTATTTTGATAATTAAAATAAATTATTTAATTTAAAAGAAAGAAGTTACAATTTTATATTTTGAAATGTCTAATTCATAAATAATTATCAATTATTTTTTATTTATAAAAATTTTATAATATATAGTTTTCCATATTAACATCTAATTATTTTATATACTTTATAAATAAGATAAAAAATTAAATAATATATATTCAAATTAGATATAAAATAATATTTTTATTAAATTAAAAATAATATTAATACATCATATATTTTTAAGGTATAGATAATGACATTAGTGGCAACAAATAAATTCTCGCGTGAGTACTAAAGATAAGAATCTTATCCTCAACGCCAGCATAAGCAACGTTCACGTGTCAGCCGCCGCCATCCACGATAAAAAAAACTCAGCAGCTTAAGCAAAACAAAATTCTTTATATGTGCATTTACGATTAAGACTAGACAAAAACTGTGTACGATTAAAAACTGTCTTTTTTATTATTTTGCAGACTGTAGTCTAAGCGGCCGCACGTTTTTTATTACAAAGTCGTGGCCAGGTAGTGTATTGTCATAATGCTCATTCCAAGTTCTAACTACCCAAAATTTGCAGATGGAATAATATTTGAATCCTCATATTTTTAAATATTTACGAACAAGATCAATTTTTTGTTTATAACAAATAAGTCACTAACTTTTATTAAAATAACGAAAATACTCGGAGTTTAAGATGCATACTCCGCCTCAAAATAATAATAGAAAAAAGGTTACATACTCTAAGGGCTTTTTTGCTTGTTGTTGAATTTAATAGTTAATATATGAATAATATTAAAATATAAATTAATATGACAATATAATATAATGAAACAAAATTATAAACTAATAATAATAAATTATATATTTAAAAAAATAATATAAAGTATATAATGATTAATATTATCTTACACGTCAATTTGAATCTCATTATAAATAAAAAAAATTGTATTACTAATATTATTTAATATATTTAAATTTTAATACTCATTATTATATTTCATAAGACGATTATTTTTTAACTTAACACCTAAATTTTGGTAGTTACATATGATAAAATAAAAATAAATTATTAACTTAATGTAAATACAAATATTTAAATAAATTTGTGAAATTATAATTTTAAACAATACACCACTATAATTTTTATTATATAGAGCGTTCACTAATCATTGAAAGAATGATGTGTTGAATCACTAATTTTTAAATTTATATCTAAACAAAATAAATTAAAAACAACCGTATTAGTTAGATTGATACATTTTCATATCCATTCATATTAGGGGATGTTGATGGTATTTGTCGACCCGAGACAGATTCCTTTTCAAAGGCTTCCCGTCTCTCAGATCAGAAGCTGTAACCCGACATGATCATCTCAGTTTTTCGGCACCCACCCTAATTTTCGAGGCGATCTAATCTAAATTACCAAGACGACCCCTATGCCTTTTTCAAAAACGAAAGTTGAGAATGAGACCAACCACTACGCTGTTCAAGTAACTATTCAGGTGTCCCGTTACAGTAACTCTGTACACGGCAAGTTACAGGCATTCATTGCCATGACAGGCCTAACGTAAAGGAGTGATAAAAAGTGGTGAAAAGATTGACTCAATCACCATATTTACTACTGTCTAATCAAACTCCCGTTTTTCGATGCTCACACGTGTAAAAACTCTATAAAAAGTAGAAATTATACATGTTGCAAGATTGGATAGGATTTTTCTCTCCTTCGATTGGTTGTTAATCCTCTCCTAATTTGGAAGCTTTTAGAGAGAAAACATACTACTCTCGCGAACTTTTTTCGAGCCCAGCCACCCGGGTCAGTAAAACCCTTAAACACTCGTAATCCCTCTTTTATTTGATTCTGTATCATTTCACTAACTTGAGCGTCAGAGTTTATTCGC
>JAWDEX010000005.1:8319756-8333782 GCA_035221805.1 Trichilia hirta | reverse complement strand
GCTGATGGGACTGAAGGCTTTCCAGAGGAAAATGTAAATTACATGCAGCAAATGGCTCATGTCTTGTCAGAACTTAACAATGATAATGACTATTCAGTTACTCCTGATATGCAGAAAATCTTGTGTCAGGTATGAATTATAATTTATTTGGCACTGTTTTTTGGAAATTCTTAGTTTCCAATGATTGGTCATTTGTATTTGATTTATTTATTGGTTAAATAGGTTTCAGATCTGGTGAAGGAATTGTTATTGTTGTTGCAAAAGCCTACTGATTCAGTGGAGGGGGATGATGCCACTTTCACTGAAGGACTTCTTTCCTCGCTAGATGATATTTTAGATGTTTCAAATATAAATCACATGGCAGATGGCAACATTGAAAAGGATGATGATCATCTTTACCTAGCAGGACTTGAAGACAAATTTATGTGGGAATGTCCGGAAACATTACCTGAGAGGTTGTCGCAAACAACTCTTCCTGCAAAGAGAAAAATGCCACCTGTAGAAGGCTTGAGTAGGCGAGCTAGAGGAGAAAATTCACTGGCTGAGACAACTCAAAATACATATTCACGTGGACTGGGTCCATCTACTGCTCCATCTGGTCCTACAAGGAGGGATACCTTTCGTCAGCGAAAACCAAACACCAGCAGGGCCCCATCTTTGCATGTGGATGACTACATTGCAAAAGAAAGGAGTGATGGTGTTACTTCTAATGTAATAGTAGCCCAGCGGGTGGGATCTGCTGGTGGAAGAGCTCCGTCAGTGCATGTTGATGAATTTATGGCCAGAGAAAGGGAGCGCCAGAAACGTGTTGTAACAGTAGTTGGGGAGGCAGCAGCCCAAGTTAAGAATGAAGTTCCTGTGAGTGATACCCAAAAAGCAAAAGTTGATAAGTCTAAACAGTTGACAACGGATCTTGATAATGACCTTCAGGGTATTGATATTGTCTTTGATGATGAGGAATCTGAACCTGATGATAAATTGCCCTTCCCTCAACTGGATGATAATCTGCAGCAGCCCGCCCCTGTCATAGTTGAGCAAAGCTCTCCGCACTCGATTGTGGAGGAGACAGAGAGTGATGCTAATGAAAGTGGTCAATTTTCTCATATGGGTACACCATTGGCATCTAACCCTGATGAAAACACCCCAAGTGAATTTTCTTCCAGGATGTCTGTCTCACGATCTGAAGTGCCATTGACCAGGGAACCAAGTGTTTCTTCAGATAAGAAATTTTGTGAGCAAGGAGATGACACAAAGAATGTTGTTACAATTAAAACCTCTACTGGGTTTGATTATGGTGCAGGAGCAAATAGTCCTGGGTTTTCTACCTCTCTCTACAATAATGCACTAGGATCATCAATGCCTAGCGACTCAAGGATGAGTCAAAATTTTTATCCAAAAAACAGTCCACAGCATGCTGCTAATGTTCCTGTAGGTACTGGAGCACGAGGGCTTTATGACCAGAAAGTTATGCCAAATCAACCACCTTTACCTCCAATGCCTCCACCACAAGCAATCTCACCTGTGATATCACAGGCTTCTGATTATATTCCAAGTCAGTCTTCCCCATTTGTTAATTCCATACAAGAAGCACAGCTTCCAATTCCTGCAGGCTTTCAAGTAAGAGCAGATTGCCCTTTAGTTCACAATTCCGGTTACGGGCTATGTCTTGTGCTGTTGGTTTTACAGTGTGTGTAATTACTTAAATCTTTCTTCTTGCAGGTTCAGGCAGATTATCTATCAATGTTTAGTGGTACTTCTACCCCTCCATCATCTTCGCTTCCTGGTGGATCTGCTAGGCCTCCGCTTCCTCCAACACCACCTCCATTTTCATCTGGCCCTTATAATTTACCATCATCGAAAGCTAATTCCCAGATGTACAATTACACAAGTGCTGGAACAACTCCTGAGCTTCCCCAGGCACAGAGCCCTTCTGTGCCAATTGTTTCTTATCCACCACCTCCCCCCATACCACCCATGGTCTTCAGCAGGCCAACTTCCATGCCTGCAACTCTTTGTGGAAACACTCCAGCTCAGCAGCAGGGTGAGAACCCACCAATCATCATCCAGAATCTCTCCATTCCTCAGCCTTCAATTCAGTCAATGCATTCCCTAGCCCCATTGCAGCCATTGCAGCCCCCTCAGGTTCCACGTCCTCAGCAACCACCTCAGCATTTGAGGCCACCAGTGCAAGGTTCGCAGCTGTTGGAACAAGGCGTGTCTCTTCAAAACCCTCTTCAAATGCAAGTCCATGCATTACAAACACTGCAGGCACCACAAGTTTCTCCAATTCGTACTTATTATCAATCCCAGCAGCAAGAGTTTTCGCCAGCACAGCAACAGCTGCAAGTTGAACGGGCTCAACCCCAAGTTCAACGTCAGCGAGGTGATGTTGCATCCCAGCAGCATGATTTAGGAATGTCATTACATGAGTATTTCAAGTCCCCGGAAGCTATTCAGGTTCTTTTATGCGCAACTGTTACAGATTTCAGTTCATTCAACGTTTTTCTTTTTCTTTTTTTGTTATTATTCTTATAGATCATTCACGTGACTCTGCTTAATTGTTACTGCGCTTTTTTTCATGGCAGTCTTTATTGAGTGACCGGGATAAATTATGCCAGCTTTTGGAGCAGCATCCAAAATTAATGCAGATGCTCCAGGTTATGATCCCTCCATAGATCTTTTTCTTTCCAGCATTACCCATTCTTTGAAAAGCAGCTTTAGGTGTTGATAGGCAATTAAAGCAGAGGCAAAGGATATGATGGAAAATAAAACGCTGAACATGAATTCATATCATTGTCATGGTTCTGGCTTTGTTTCGTTTTCCGGTGCTATTTGATAAATCTCATAATTTAGAGGTGAAAATATAAGATCTTGAAACTATAACTGAATTTTATGAAAAAGTTCACTGATGGAAACTGATTTGCGAATTTTACAATTGATGTCTTGCTACAATTCATAATTTTACAATTATGTATTGAAAATATTATCGTCCCCAATCTTAGTAACACACAAAATCATGTCAAAAGAAAATTTAGTTTCAGTTATTTGGATAGGAATAATAATTAATTGGGAGCTGCCCCTTGTGGTGTTGCGAAGATGGGATTAATTATTGTGATCAATATAAAGTATGGTATCATTAAACCCTTGCTAAGCTTTAATTCGAACCAGTTTCGGGTATTAATCTCTGAAATCAAATAAATGTCAAAGTAACTATTAATGATGTACTATGTTACGTATACAACATAATATATTGATGAACAGAAGAATTGCTTTGAATATCAGCACTTAAGAGATTATCTTTAAAAAAGAACAGTGATTAGATTCATGCGTCTAATGTGCTACTTATGAAACCATGGAGAGGTTTTAAGGGAAAGTTTCAGTTGGACATAGCATTTTCACTGGCTCCGAGATTACTATTCTTTTCTGCATTACAATTCTAATCCATATTCCACTGTTATCTTTAATTCCTACGATCTGGTTGTCGTTTTGTTTAACAGGAAAGGTTGGGTCATTTATAGCAGACAATGATATTGAAGTTGTTACATTTTTTATTTTAGAACTTTATGGATGAGTTGAGGCCATTCCAATGTCGTGAATGGCAACCGTGATGGGCAGCAGCTGCAACTTTCAGCTAGTCGTTCCTTTTTCAAAGTCGGTTCTGTATCATTTATTTAATGAGTAAGCATGTATATTTTTCATTGGATTTAGCGAGCTCCACCGTTTTCTAAGTTTATTCATTTGTAGGAAACAATTTTGTTCGGTACTAGTCTAACTTGTTTGTTTTGATTGATGATGTGGCTTTTGAGGAGCCGAAAAAGTGAGCCTTCACCGGTTGTGTAACTGTTGCTCCAGTTAACCGTAAAAAGGCATTGTTGTGTCGTGTTACTCCAGGCTACATTGTAAAGTTCCATTTGTAATTGTAGTGTAATATGTAAATTACATAATTGGAAGTTTTGTTATGGAAGTTATAATCCTGGAATGGAATGATACAGCGTCCCCTTGCAATACTGTGATTGCTTTGATTGATGTGCTTGATTTTGTACTAGATTTAAACAAGGTTTAGGTGACTGGGTTTTGAGTTTTCTTCTGCATGTCTGCTTTCTGAACGACATATTGTTCTATTGTAATTTTTGAATGTCACTTTAAAAAAACTACAGAAATATTGTCTACATTATGTGATAGCTTTATTTTGTCGCTTAAGTGGGTAATTTAATTAATTTAGCTTTGAATTCATTTTCCATCTCATTAAATTTGGAGAAATTTTTTTATACATTGTGTTTGTGTGTGTGTAAGTTTTTGTTATTTAAATCCTGGATGGTTAATTTTAAATGTGTTTGTATGATAATTATTTTATTGAATGATTGTTGTAACGTTGATTTCACACCCAGACTCCATATCTTTTTAATTAAAACATCTCTTGTTTCTAGTTGGGAAAAGTTTTGGATGAGATTGGTGTGAATGCTCAAATAATAAAGTTGTACATTTTATTTTTCTAATTAATTATTTTGTGTTAGGGCCGGGCTTGTTATAAAATCGTTCTCCAAAAATAAATAGTAATGTAATGCTAATTTCCAATCTCTTTATAATTGCTTATTATAAATAAAATATGCGGAAAAAAGTAGAAAATGATAGTTTAAAATGATTTTGATGGTATAATCCTCAAATTTTGAAAGGCATATTCAATTCATGAAACTAAATGTGGCTTCATGATACGAGAAGAGAAGGGAAGCTCGTGATCCCAGATTTAGTTCCTATTTCAAACTAAGAATATTTACTACCGACCAAATGGGCATTCCTTCTTTTAAGAAACATACGTTATCTGTTACCAAAAGCTCAAAAGATTCCAATATTCCTAAACCTACCTAAAGTTCTTAGGATTTTTCGCAGTTTAGAACAGTAAATTCTACCGATAAGTTTACCTAATTAAGACATTAGATAGGCATTATTTTACTTATCTAGATCAGTTATTATTTTTTAAAAATCTTTTAATTCAATTAATAGTATTAAAAGTTTATCAAATGCATGAAGCACACACACACACACACATTCTTTTCAATCTCAAGACAAACATTTTTTTATCAGATTATTTAATTATGAATTAAGAAAAAAGTGCATCCGTTCTATCATGTTAGGAGTGAGAACGAGCCGAACCCACTTAAAATCTTGTCATTAATTAAACTCAAAATTAATATTAACATTGCTAACTAGTATATAACATTTTCCCATCGTTTTAATACATAATGATGCATTATACATATATGCTTATGAGTTATGCCTGCATTAACTATCCCATATAACTGTTGCCAAGGTTTCCTCCGTCTAGTTAATTCTATTAACCTAAATATAATCACTACAAATCCCCATCAATGCAAACATTAAATACAAATTACAAACAATTTATTTATTTGTGCATTCGAAATCCAAAATCCCACTTCACTAGGACCAAGCTTTACTTCAAGTCATTATTTATAAGATAGTTATCTTATTTATTAATTTAAAAAAATAATAATTTTATATCCTCTTCTGCCTGATCTTACAAGAAACCTTAATGATTTTCTCGAGGTATTTGCTTCCTATACTACCTTCATTTCTACCAAATTATTTGCCTACGGTGTTGTTTCATAACACCCCCACGTACGTACGTCCTTAACGGCATCGGAATCTCCCAACTTGCATGCCCCCTATTGCACTGAATTATCACATGCATATGCACTTATTTAAGTGCTTTTTTATTTAAGCACTATAGCTGTTTATATTTGGTTAACGTTATTCCATTCTCTCTTCATTATTCAGAATCTCTCTCTCAAAATTCACTCGAGAGAGAGGAAGAAGAAGTAATTTTGATGAGTGGATGAATTCTATGAAGTTGATGGTTATGGAGAGAGCACGGAAACCTAACATTGAACCATCACCAAGTTGTCCACGTGGCAATTCTTATAAAACAAAATTCTGTTACTACAACTACAGCTTCACGCAACCTAGATACTTTTGCAAAGGATACAGAAGGTATTGGACCAAAGGAGGCTCATTGAAAAATTTACCCATCGGAGGCGGTTGTCGGAAGAGCAGAAGAGGAAAGTCGTTTAGATTATCAATCGATGGAAGGGGAGGGTTTTTCTTGAAAAGGTTGTCAAATAACGTGGGTACAAGTTGCGATCAAAATGGGAATTTTGTTGGAAACAAGTTTGTTGAATCCAGTAGTAATTCATCTATAACGCAACAGCAAGGTCGTTCATATATTGATCTTGCACTTGTTTATGCCAACATTTTGAATCAGCAGCCGGAAACAAAACCGGTTCTGGCTGCGAGCTTTGAGAAAGAGAATTGCCGGAATTGATCCTTCCGCGGAGGTTTCAAGCATGATGAGTACAAATTTGGAGACGAGGGTTCAATTACCAGAAGAAAATAATGGTCCTGTTGGAAGCCTGAGTTTATCCCACTTGTCAGCTGCGGCTTCCGAAGCTCATTTAATTAAAGATAACAACCAAATATACTACAATGTTTTTGACAAGCATAATATTCAAGAAACAAGTAATCATATTCAAGTATTACCGCCATTACCAAGTGATGAAGAAATTTTGTGTTCGAATTCTCGGATGATGAAGAATCAAACTTGGCAAGCAGCAGCACACAAGAGCCAATTCTAGGGCCGGATGAAGCACAAGATCCGAATAATTAAGTGTTTGGAAATTGGAGTCCATTTGATTTCTCAACTGATCATGATACTTTCTCCAAGACCAGAGAAATTAAATTTAATTTTTTCTTCATTGTTTTTCGTATAATTAATTACTATATGTAGTTACACACACACACACACACTTACGTATATGTATGTATAGAATCAGAAAATTTGAAATGAAATAAATAATTGTTAGCAAATGTTAATCTGAAATTGACAGTGACATTGGTACTCTTTGTTTATTCCCATTATTACAATAAGATTGAAAAGAGAATAGTCTTATATGTAGTGTGTACTATTTTTTCTCGATTTACAGATTTTGATAGTTAAATTCTCATTGATTTTTAATAATAATCGTGTTTGTATTTTTTCAGTTCACTAGTTTTTGCATAATCCATTGCGTGGTATATACTTGTATGAGTAGAAGACATTGAAAGACCAGAAACTCTTGGCTTGTGATTACATGCTCTATTAATTATCCTTCAAATATTACGTTTGCTTAAAAGAGGGATCTATAATTTAAATTATATTTGCAGGCCTACCTAGGCTGTCGGTTTAATCGTTGAAATAGTTTTATTTATGATAATATTTTAGCTTTATCATCTTAGGTGTCGCGTATTAATTATACCATATACTCTAGTACAAGAGAGAGAGATGATTTGTAACTTGTAACCCATATCTCATTACAAGTTTAATTAATCAGAAAACTCTTTTGACATTGATAAAGTACTTCGTGAAAGTTTTCATTTTACTCAAACGGGTGCTTCAAAATCTTCATTTTTATGGTGTCAATGGCTAAATCACCAATATTCAGTTAGTCATGTCCTTATGTGAAATGAGTACCTCTCTTTACATATAATCAATGATGTCTGAACATTATATTAAAATTAATCTAACTTTGAATTTGCATTGACTCTAAACAACCATGTTATCAATAAATAATTTCTATCTTTTATATTTTTGATGACTGTACTTTGCATAGCGCTGATAGACTTTCCACTTTGTATATATAACATTTATTGCATTGATATATCCAGAAAATTGGAAAAAAAAAATTCCAGAAATTAATAACCTTGATTTAATATTATTATATTGATCTCCTAGATGGTACGAGAATAGGTCAGCTTATAGTTGGCCGCAATATAAGCTGGCTTTGAAAAGTTCAAGAGCAGACATCCGATTCAAACTTCTTTAATATTTTTCGTGGAGAAAATTCAACATTTGATTACTTAAAATAGTCAAAAAAAAAAAAAAAAAAAGAATTAGGTTACAAACTTGGAAACAAAAACAATTAATGAACGTCACTCTACACATGATCCCAGAAGACTCCCCAAGATCCAAGAAATTAAACTAGATCCAACTGTCGACAAACGTATAGGATTAAGAGTAACAGTAGTCTCAAATTTGGCTCATTCTACAATATTACGGTTGTTATTTACGCATTATTAAATTGTTTTTTGTATTTTTAAATTTTTATATTATAATTTTCATTACGAATATTAAAAAAATATATAATGAAAATTTTTTAAAATACAATTGAAAAAAACTTATTGATTTGTAAATGCATCATAGTCTTGGCCATCAAATTTTTTATCAAATCATCACCTTTCAAAATCAATACTTACTGTAACTGATGATGATCATCGTCACTATTATCATCAATCAACTGGTCAAATGGATTATATTATCTATTTTGTTTTAATATTAAATTTTATAGACGTTTATGTGAGAAAAGTATACTATTAGAGAATTATGAAATGTGACATCAGATTGTTTTATACAAGTGACATTTATTAAATAAATTGATTAGTATATTTTTAACTGTTAAGATAAAATTCAAAATATATAATTAATTAATCCAATGTGAATGAAACATTTTTTAAATAGCTAAATACTAACGCACTTCTAATTGTCAAAAAATGTGCATCATATACAAATCAAAGCATTATAACTAATATATGCCATTTCAATTATTTAAGGTGTATTATTAAAAAATGTGAAATTATTTGTAAGCCTTGGATCATCCCGTTAAATAGTATAAGAGGTTTAGAGTTTAAATCACGTTAAGATACAATTAAAAAGATAATTTGGTAAAATTTTTAAAATGATGCGTAAACTTTTCGATTGAATCATGGTGTCAGCAGAGCTGGAGAAGTCTAATTAATTTATTTAGTATAATATATTTATAAATCTAACTAAGGTCGTGTGTTGAAATTCAACAATTGCAGCAGTGTTCGCACAATGTGACAAGTCATTGTGTATACGCTGTTGAATTTTTGTATGGAGAGCATGTTCGGATGATGATGGATTCTGCAATGCGTGTTGTGGGCAAGTTGTAGGAAACCAGTTGGCCGCAACTGGAGATTGCTAGTAGGACAGCATTAATTGACGGGGGTTTTGCAGTTGTGATCAATGTCTAGAAACTGATCAACCCAATTGAAAATAAATGTTTTTAATTATTATTATTATTTTTTTTTGTCAATAATTTAGAAAATCCTCAAAATTTAAAAAATCATGAAGGAAACTTTCGTTGTTATGGGCATAAGGGCATTACATAATTTTTATCATTAAATTAAAAGATATATGTATAACCCAACTGTCTTCTAATTTAAAATTTTGAGTTTTTACTTAAAAACAGATACGTACCAATAATTGACTCTTAATAAAATTAAACATAACAAAAAAATAAATATTTTATCATATATGAACCGTAGTATTATTGTGTTAAGAGACCCTCAAAATATTAATTCACAGAACTTCATATATCAGGAGCAAATTTAAATTTTACACTCTGGGCCTTATTTAGAAGGTGAAATTAACACTGTTGATTAAAAAGATAAAACTAAGGATTTCCATTTGATTTTAACTTTTACCTAAAAATACACTCGTTATTAATTATAAATAAAAACATATGCATCATAAAATTGTTAAAAAGATAAGTTAATTCAAATTAACAAAAGATTTTAATTCTACTAACAAAATCTAGTATATGTTTGCAAAAACAATTATATATTTTATGAACTATTTTTAATTGTTATATTGATATAACATTGAACAATTCTTATCATATTATGGGCAAATAAATATTCCTTATATTAATACATAATCATTAAATGCGTAGCACACAAAGAGTCACATACGGTGCATAACAATAATATTGGAGATAAAAGACCTTTATATGAATTATAGGACACAAATTATATTGATATTATTAAATGTAAATAGTTCACATTAATTATTTATATTAATTAAATTAATTTAAATTTTTTATTTAGTTAATACTATTATATTATATTAATTTATATACAAAGGGAGTTTGAATTCTTTTATGAGAAAGAAGGTATCGACTGTATGTAACAACCAATTGACGGTTGACAGAAACTAATTTACTGCATGAACATTCAAAGTCCAAATTACCCTCCTTCTTTCTTCTACTTCAGCTTTCTTTATTCTCTCCTTTCTCTTTCGGTTGGGAAAATGCATGGACCAGCCTTCATTAATTAAATGTAAAAGAAATAAGATTTATTTCACGTTCAAAACAAAGAATGTAAAACCTTCAATACCCAATTAGAAGAAAAAGGTAGCTCTAGCATATTGACCCCAAACACCGCCCCACCAGGTTTGTGTTATTCAAACCTGGTTTGCAGCCAACTTGTTTGTGAATTGATGGATCCATGGTGAACCAGCTGCTCCATGAAAATTCTCATTTGGGTAATTGATGAAAACTAAATTTTGTGTACTTTTCTTTATTCATGTTAGATATCTCTCCAAAAGATTGGTAGTTTGGCTTATATTAGATTAATTTTTAGACAAACAAAATTAATTATTTTTGGTTGACATGAGAAAATAAAAAATAGTTTGTTTCTCATGAGATATACATAAAATTACAGTGATGCTAGGATACGAATTCCTTTTATAAATTTATATAATAAAATTATATTGTTATTACATATTCAGTATCATTTTAATCCCAATAAAAATATAAGATATATGATAATTCTTTATTATCACGTAAGTTTATACAAAAAAGTAGTATAAATAATTTTTATTTGTAGCATTGCTAATATAATAGATAATGAAATTAGGGATACAAATTAATTTAACAATGTTAGTAGAGTTGTTCATTTACTTCATATTTATATAAGTTATAGTCATCATGTCTGTTTACTGAAAGTTTACGTAATTAATTTTGATTAATGATCATAATTTTTTTTTTTTTTCTTTTTATTGATGTTCTTAACATTACAACTAAATGTAAGGTTTTAAGCAAATGCATCCAAGACAGGAGGAAAGGAGAAGATAAAGTATACATAACGAATTGGGTAATTGAGTACTAACTATTTATTGGCTCATTGCTAATAATTAATTTTCCAAAAGTAGAACCAAATCCAATTGTAATGAATCATTTGGCGGAAACTTAGTCCCCATTTATGTAATTGTATCTGCTTTCTATTTTACAAATCATCAATGACCATATACACAAAACAGGAAAATATTTCTAAAAACAAAAACTGAAACTGAATGATTTCCTCTCAAGCCGGATACCTAGAAAGCAAATTTGCTGGTATACATGGAGAATTCTTCCAAGCCCGAGCATGCAATTTAAGGACTTCTCTTGATTTGTCTTTGGTCTTGTTGCAATTATCCACTTGAATTACCAAGCACAATTTGGTAACAACACCCAGCTGCAACATTTCCTGAAGGACACTATTTGTTGCCGAGAATTTTGAAATCGACAGCAAAATCCTCACAGCTCTATCACTTGCAACTTGGGAAACCCTAAGTATTTTCTTTGATACTATGGCCAAACCAGCCCCATGTTTTAACAGCTCTGCCCTTCCTTCTGCACATTGGCACATTAGATCAAGAATGGTTAGCATCATCTCACAAGGTCTTCTCTCTGATGAATCGAGAAGAAGATCAATTAAAATGGACACGGTGCCTGCTTCGACTGCTTTGATTCGGTTTCTTCCCCATGGACAAAGATTGATCAATATTTGTAGTGCAGATTTTGATGCCTGTTGAGAGATTTGATCGTGAAAAACTTGAATAACCTCGATAAATAATTCAGGTCTTGTGCTTACGAGTTGCATCGGGTCAGCTAATTCAAGCATTGATTTCAGCAACAAGACAGCATAAGCTCGAGATTCATAGGTTCCACGCTGCATGATTCGCGTTAGAGACTCCACAAAAACTCCATTTTTGCTCATGAGATTCTTCAATCCGTGTTCCGATATTTGAAGATTGCAAAGAATGCTCAGGGCGTCATCGCCTGGTCCCGTGGAATCATGATCAAACCCATATTCTGATGCTTGTGAATATGCACATGAATTGCTCACCAGTGACGCTAGAAACTCAACAACTCCAGCGGATTCCAAGCATCGTTTGTTTGTTTCACTTTCACCGGCTATTGATCTCAGCTTCTTCAGGCACTTGATTTGCAACTGCGGCGAAGATTTGGCTTCTTTGAGGAGCTTGGAAATCTGAGCTTTGTTGATCGGCGGCTTCGGTGTTGGAATCCTTTCAATGCCGTAAGAAGCATTGAGAGTACACCATGATTGGATTAAACGCCGGAGAGTGTGGTTTGGGGTTAGCTCAACATCTGTTGATGACAACACTTGTTTTGTAACCGGACACGTGTTGTTTTTCCCAGTGAATAACCATTTCTCGATGCTTTCTCGATCATATGTTATTCCCGTCGGCACCGTCAGTGGATCTTTCATGATTTCTAACGAGATTGGGCAGAGAAAAAAGTGTGGAACTTCAATGTCTTCCATTCCAATTTTGCAAAATCTTGGATCAAAACTGAAAATTGAAAGTTTTCAGTAGAAACCCAGATATGGAAATTAGGCTAGAAAAGTCTTGAAACTATTTAATTGAAGGTAGATGGATTAACTGTTGAGAAGATATGAATTGGTTTGAAGACGTTGAAGAGGGTTAGGTTTTATGTATATACACATGAATTTATTCGGGAGTAGTGATGAAGAAATAGAGAAATTCAAAACGATGACAGAAAGTCAAAAACAAGCAAAATACTATGGAATTGGTGCTGCAAGGGAAGGGGCGATTAACCGATTGACTTTTCCAACTTGTATTTGAAAGGCTCAAGAGTGCACAACGTATGAACGTACTACCAACGGCTCATAAAATAATTAGATAAATTAATTACCGAATAATAACATTTCCGTCCTAGCGTTTTACGTTTTAACAAAAAAGATATATTTCGTCTGTCAATTTCATATGAATCCCTGACTCGTGTTTATATAACTAATATACCATTTATTGTAAAGTTATATATTTTAAGGGGTTGTTTGTTTTTGAACGTAATATTTAATTGGCTGAATGCGGTTATTTGAAGTAATTAAGTATTTTTTTTAAACTTAATGAGAATTTTTACGCTTTTACTTATTAAAATTTTATTTTTTTAAATTTTTTTAAATAAAAATGTTTATAAATTTTTATTAAATATCTTCTTAAAAATATCAAACTTAATTTTATAAAGATGAAAGCATTAATTTTTATATATTTTTAATTAAAAAATAAGTATCATTCAAATTCATAATTTAAATCAATCTAATTTTTTGGATTCTATTAAAAAATATCTTAGGGTATCTTTGTTTTTATTATTCAACACTAAATGCAACTTAGTTTCACTCGATTAAATATTTTAAAATGTTTATATTTTTTAACTCAATCCTAAAAATTTACTATTTTTTGAAACAAAATAAAATTAATTTTTTATTAAACATTGAATACAAATATTTTAGTAAATTTATTTAATAATAATTCTAAAAATGCCTCTATAAATAACAATTTCAAAAGAGTATGATATGTTTCAAATTAATAATTATTTATGTATTTAGATTCATCATCATGGAGTTAATATGGTCAATTTATAGACCTCAGGACATCTTTGAACTCATATATGAGTTTGACGTGTCAAGTTATAAACCCCTTTGATTTTCTGTCTGTAATAAGTTGACTAGTGTTGTTTTTTTCTCTTGCTACCTCGTGTTTTATTCACCGTCCTTTCATTTTTGGGTCGCCGACGAAAGGAGGTGGAGCAGCGGTGGAGTTTTCTTGGCGGCTGCTGTGTGTAATGCTTCAACCCCTCTCTATTTCTCTTACTTTGTGCTTCCACTTGTCCTTTAAGACTTCTCTTAATTCTCTTCACCAACTAATATTTATTTTTTAAAATATATATATTTTTTTTGTTAGTACTGTATATCCTAAAATTATTTGTATTATCGATTTTAGACATATTATATTAAAATACTATAGAATATGTATTATACATATTTATTAATAATGAAAGTATTTCAATTCACATGTATATGCTTCTTCTTC
>JAWDEX010000005.1:8242260-8312036 GCA_035221805.1 Trichilia hirta | reverse complement strand
TAAGGTGCTTAACACCTTTCCTAAACTTAATCAACCCCCTGAACTTAGAATCTAATTTTTTTAGGTGATCTATCCTACTATTATTTGGATAAATGACGACTCCATTTTTAAATTATTTTTTTACGTTCAAATTTTGGACAACGTCAACATATTAATTTTTTATTCAAGTTTTCTCTTAAAATGATCTTTGAAGTTGACTTTTGAATTAAATTTTTTTTTTGTGGCGATTTTTAGGGCTTGTCTTTAAATCTGACTTTTAACTTAAGGTGAATAACTTTGATGTGTGACTCAAATTTGATACCTGTACTAAATAATAGATCTTTTTTATTAGAGTTTACTAGTTAAACTAATCTCCAAATAAGAGTAAAATAAAAATTAAATAGACTCTAATATTAAAATCTTGTTTTCCATTGTTTTTGTAACCTTCTTGGCCTTTAAGTCAGAGTAAAATACACACATTCACTTATGATTTGCACTCAGTAATTTGTGACTTATTTAATAGAATTCATAGAAAATGGAGATAGAGATAATTGATAAATTTTCCTAAACAGAAAATAATTAAGTATACCTAAAATAATTTTGCTAATATGGAGATCTGAGATCACAATTGAGATCACTTGACATTTTATATATACAACATTAATTGCTCAACCACAGCTGCCAAAGTAACGTATGAACTTGATAATAAATTTAAGGTCTCGAGGAGGGTTACGCTTCAACGAAAATCAATTACTATCATCAAACAAATCATTAATTTACGGTTAATATTTGAAACCCTAATTAAAAACAAAATAAAATTCAAATTCAAATACGCATTTTAATAAGGTTTTAGAGACAATAAAAAAAAATATTATAATTCTAATATTTCGATTGATTAATTATTAATCGCACCTAGTCAACCTTGTTAGGACAGAAGCATCAATGCAAGGAGAATCTTTCCATTCCTCGTAATGAGATCTCAGTATTTCCCTAGCTTTGTGCTTCAAATAAGGAGCACGATCAGCTTGCAGAAACCTGCAAAGCGTTAAAACAGTTCCCAATTTCAACATTTCATGAAGAACAAGGCTGTTTGGAGAGAATTTGCAGAGCAATGATAGGATAAAAATCGCTCGATCATCAGCCGTCTTAGAAACATGCAGAATCCTCTTTGTCACCACCGCTATGGCGCCTCTGTGGCTCAGAAACTGTGCTCTTCCCTTGGCACTAGAACATAAGTGAAACAGTATGCCGAGAATTAACTCAGTCGTTCTCTTTTCCGGCGTCGATAATTCCAGCTCAATGAGCTCGAAAACGGCTCCGGATTCCACCATCATTATCCGGTTTCTTGCCCAAGAACAAGCGGCTAACATTACATTCAACGCTGCGTTGATTCCTTGATGTGTGATTCCTTGTTTCAAAATCTCAACAATTTTCTGAAACAGTTCTGGCTTCAGCCGTTCGAGAAAATTAGAACTCGCCGTTTTGATGATATTCTTCAGTACCATCAATGCGTTAGATTTGATAATCTTATCGTTTTTCATCTCCAAACCTAAAACCCAAGTCAGAGATTCTACGATCTTATCATTCTCGATGGCTGTAAGCTTCACAATTTCAGACGAAGCAATCCGGAAAAAAAGTAGTATACTTAGAGCTTCTTCCAAACCCACCACTTGATTTTTATCAAAACAGGTTATTACAAAAGATAAAATAGTCTTTGGAACTTCAACTTCCAACATATACTTCCTGTTTCTCTCGTTCTCCGCAGCCAAAATCTCCAGTTGCCGTAGGATTTTCGTCTGCAACTGAGGATTCCAAATATCTTTGACCATTTTCGCTACGTGAAACTTATTGAGCGGAGCTTTCGGTGTTGGAATTCTGTCGACACCGTTTGCGGCATTTTCAGTGCACCAAGCTTGGATTAAACGGCGAAGAGTGTGATTTGGGGTTAAATCTGAATCCTTCGTCAAAGATTGTTTCGTAACAGGACAAATTGTGTTCTTCCCTTTGAACAACCATTCCTCGATGCTTTCGCGATCGTATGTGATTCCTGTTATGACTGTAACAGGATCTCTCATTATTTGCAGAGATATAGGGCAGATAAAATACTGAGGAATTTGTATGTCTTCCATTGAAATTAAAAGAGCAGAAGATGGAAGAACAACAAATTAAGAAGTCAAAGAAATGTATGAACAAATGGATAAGGAGTGTGGAAATGGTAATTTTTGATGAGGTGATTGCCCTGAATATGGTAAGAGAATGCGGCCAATTTTATTGACAAACTTGAGAGAGAAAGAAAGACCGGAGAGTGATTGATTCCGGGGATTGGTCGTGGCTTACCAGTCATAGATTCTCATGTGACATTAAATTTGTTTAGGTCCCTAAATTTTATATTTGCATGATATAAATATAATTTAATAGTTATATCAAATAGGTTCCCCTTAATTCAATAAATAGTGAATGTTAACGGATTGAAATTCCTTCTATTTTAAATTACATACTCTTAAGTAAAATTATTAAATTATACATATGGACACACATATATGTTGATTAAAGGTATTTTGTTCAATATTAATTAAAGTGGCGTCCTTTTCAACTATAATTATCTTAAAATAAAAATATTATATTCTAAAAATATATTTACTAAAATTTAATTTTATTAAATATTTTTCAATTATATTTTTAAATTAAAACAAAAATACTAAAATTTTAAATAAATTCTAATATTCATACAATCATTTTCGTAATACTTAGAAACTTATTCGTTATATATTAATAAAATTTGTACATTTATAAATGAAATACAATACATTAGGGACCTAAACGTTATTGTCGCTACTAAATTCTTATTATTCGAATTGGGCGTTCGGCGGTCAATGGAAAAACTGCGACTCCCCCCGCTTGTAGGCTATGTCCAAGTCACAAGAAACAGCCAATTCAATCCATTCTACTTTATTTTTATTATTTATTAAAAAAAAATAAAAAAAGAAAAAGAAACAGCCACAAATTTAATTTACGAGTATAAATCTGTTTATTCTACCCCCTTTTTTTTTTTTTTAATAATCTCACAGCTTATAAAATCTTGAAGAGATGAATGAAATTTGAAGAACGAAAAACGTGGAGGATAATAGAACAAAAGTTTAAGAGAATTAAAGTCATTATTAAATGATAAAAAGACCTACTAATAAATAAAGCTTATATATTAATTTATTTTATTTTTGTTCATCCTAAGTTTCATTTGAGATTGTTGTACTGTGTTTTGGAGTTGAGGAGGGAAAAAAAATATTTTGTCATTAAATTATATCAATTCGAAAAAATTAAAATTTTAATTAAAAAATGTAAAATTTCACAGCTCATGGTGGTGAGTTTTGTCATTCACAAATTCTGAAATGACATAAATGTCAACAATTGCACCAAAAAGATTTATATAAATTATACCTTGAAATAATGAAAAGCAAAGACACAAGTCAGTAATCTTGTGTCATAAAATTGGTACTGATTGTGAATATCAGCAAGCCATATTTTATTTCAATAATATGGCATTCTAAAATGTTATAAAAGTACTGTAATAAATTCATATTAAAAGAGAAACTAAGCCTTAAATTTATTTTATAACATTTAATTGTTCAATAACAACTTCACAAGTAATAAATCAAACGATGGGTATTATTTATTAGCCTCAATTTTTACATAAATTTAATCGATCAAAATGCTCAAACTTCGTTCACAAAAAGTTTATAGAAGTATTTCGATTTATCCGATAACTAAACTATGTAAGTTAATACTTTCAAAAGCTATACAAGTTAACAATGTGGAAAGAACGGACCAAACAAGTATTGGAAATCCAGATAAGAACAGTCGATAATAATATAATTAATTTTTAATTTCTCAATTGAAATAAAATGAAATTAAATACGTTATGGGATGGATTGTAAGTTATTACGTGATGCATTGAAAGAAAAATAAGTCAATAATTGGGAAAGCGGCATAAAAACAGTCAATCAAAAATCGAAGCACATTACGGGAGTCAAAAAGGTTCAGTCAGAGACAGGGTTTACTTTGAATTAGGTGCATTCAGTACATTCCTTTTTTTTTTTTAATTTCTAATTTAATTTCCGATTTATAGAAAGATATACAACAAAAATTTAGAAATTATAATAAAATATATGAGAATTATAATAAAAAAAGTTCAAGATAAAAATTGGTATGTAACATAATCTTGCTCTAATTTAACTCGCAAAAATAAACATAATATTAAAGTAATAAAATATAATAGCTAGTCCAATTAACAATTGAGTCCACACAAGCATAAATTCATTGCACCATTTTCTTGAAAGAAAAAGACCATAATACATCACAAATATCATGTTATATTATATATATATATAACAATGTATACATGTTGTCATATCACTGAATGATTTTTCCAATTCTTTCGTATTTTACCCTCTCTTTCTCTTTATTAATATCAATTAAATATTAAAATGAGATCCAAAAAACACATTATAATTTTATTTGCTGCATAATTAATAAAGTTTTCATCAAATAATTGCTAACAAAAACAATGAAGGGCTTAATTATTTCATATTTTTACATAAAATAAAATCAAGATCCTTTTATTTATGACCCAAAATATTAGCCTACTTATCTCTTATTTTAGAGTTGATTTAAAGCAAAGATAATACATAGATCTAGGGCGTAATTGCATTTTAATATTTTAATGAAGGAATTAAAATATTAATAACCTTTGTAAATTTGTAAATAATATAGTTAAAACTACAAAAAAAAAAAATCTAAACTTTTATTTAATTCATATGTAATATATATTGTTTTTCGAAAGATTGTACGGAGGACAATATATATATCGGCGTGGCTTTTTCCGTTCTAAACTCCTTTTATACCTACAAATTTAGATAAAATAAAGATTTAAGTAATTCAATTAAAACCTATCCTTGTATATTATATAATATCATTCTAAATAAAAAAAAAAATTGTAAAAATAATATATTCATACACATAAGTTTATATAATATATAATATAACAAAGAATACGATGAGAATTTTTCATCCAATTAAATTTTTCACGGGTTATTTTTACTTGGTATAGATTTATAAACGTCTTGTTCTTTTCAGTTGACTGGTATGTATACTCCTAAAACGGATATATACAAGTATTTTCATAAAAATTTAATACCTTTCATTTTGTATGTATCAAATTATTTCAATACTATTTTAATTTTATCCCGTAAAAGCCTTCATAAATTTTGCCATCCCTAGCTTTGACGTCTTCCTCATTTACCACAAAGATCATCAAGCAGTCATTGGTTTGATCAAAGAATTTTCACATACGTGTACAATTTATATTCCAATTAGAAGATACATTCGAAGTTGAATGAATCTTACCAATTTATATTTTAATTATTAAAAATTATGTACAAATTTAAACATAAATATTCAAATTAAAAATTTAATATTAGTATAAAAACTCTAAATTATAATATATAAAAAATAATTTTATTTTCTCAAATAAATTGAACTTAAATTCATATTTTTTAACAATAAATGTGAAAATAACATGGTATTGAACCATATAAGGAAGATTACAAATTTACCATTAGGAGTTTCCTGTTTTAGTTTTTATCTCTCATTAGAGTTTTAAACTATTTTTGTAAATTATTAAACCATATCAGAAATATGAAACTAAATACTAATAAGGTGCTTTATTGTCCTTTTTGTTCAGAAATTTTCGTGGGTCACCCCTTTGCCTCTGCATACGACAAGACAAAAATGTGTATTTTTTATGACAGTTATTATAGTAATAACCCATCTCTTCGATTCTAATTTTGAGTTATTCGAGACAAATGATCTGACTGCTTTCCTTCTGTTGGTCCATTTCTTCGAGTTTCGCATCTGTCTAGAATTAATGTCAATCCAAAATAAAAAAAATTAATGAGACAAATAACACCTACTAAAATTTTTCAAAATATTCCATCGTATTAAAGATTTAATAGATTATACTAATCACATGACAAGTATTTATTGCTTCACCTTATAACGACACGTCATGACTATGAAATGACCTGTTGATTGCCAAGACATATCACCTATTGTCAAATCGATCTCTCATTTTTTAATCACCGCGCGTGTCATATCACTATAAATATGACATTTTCGACTTTAAAGAGAGTGGATTCTTCGAATTTTTAAAAAAAACACATTTTACTTGCTCACTCTTGTTAGTTTTGATAATCTAAAATACTCATTTATTATATTCTTTAATAACTCTTTTTTTTTATCCATGAATTTTGTGCCTAACTTAAATATTAAAGTTCAATCGCCAAAAAGTCGATTTTATTGTTAATATTTTCTCTGTTTGTATTTAGGTAATGACAGAATTTTCGATCCGACGTAAAGTGATAGTACTCCAACAAGTTATTATGAGTTATTCTGTGTGATGAATTAAATTTTTTTTCTCGAAAAAATTTAAACGTCAATAATTTTCCTTTTAATAATTTTTTTTCAATGTCAATAAAATTATTTTTAAAAAATTGCTTAAATAATTTTATAACACACTAAATTTTTTTCTCAATTAATACTTAAAATTTGGATCAATTATGTTTATTGTAGTGAATCTTAGATCTTGAGTTCCAAATCTCTAATTATATATTTTTTTTGGAAGTTATAGATAATAAACATAATTTAATTATGGGCAACTAAATTATAATCGTTTACTTGACAAAAGATTTCTGTGGCCAAAAATGTCGGCTGGTCATAGAATCGAGTGCTTTGAATCTTACTTTTGTTTGTTTAGTTTTTTATTTAAATTAATTTTTTTTTAAAGTCAACCAATTTTGTTTGTTTGTAGGCACTCAGTCGTCACTCCACTTGGTTTGAACATCTAATGACTTTTCAACAATCATCCATTCCTCCATGCCCCAAATTTCCGACTGTTATTTTTTATCATAAAAAACATTATAATAAAGAGATTATTAGAAGTTTAGATAAATATTATATGACATTCATAGTGTATGTGCAAGTTGGAAACATATTATGTTTAGAGTTTTCGCGAAGATTTACATTTTTAATGAATAATTTTTATCTGTATATTATTAATAATTTTTTTAAAATAATTACAAAAAAAAATTTTATTTAGAATTAAGTTATTGAAGCGCAGATAATTATATGGGATATTGATAAACTCTTTTTAGTCCAGCGATTAATATTATGTTTTTTTTTTTTTTTAATTTAAGGAAGAAGTTCAATTTTCCCTAAAGCATAGAGGGAAAGGATTTTCTTTTTCCGAAAATGAAAATATAGTTGAAAGATGTGGAGTATTGAGTTCATTTCTTGTATAAATAAAGAGAGGTAAAGCTATCTTACTAAAGAATAAATTAATTATTAAAGTGCAATTTTAATGAAATATGTTCGATTAATATAAAAGTATTGAATTCTTTTTCGTAGATAAAAGAAGGGAAGTAAGAACCTCTCCATAAACGAACAATTATAACTAAACGAGCAGATTATTATTCATAATCCCATGTCTAGTCTATTAGTTTCGTACTCAATACTAATAAAAGATTAAATTGACGTGATATTTATTAGAGATGGAAGAAGTAGTTTTACTAATTTATTTTTATTGAAGAAACATAAACTGACATTCAAGTTATGAACTACCAAGAAAATTAAATTTACTTAAAATTCATGAGAGATAGAACAATATTGGGTTCAATTCAAAGATCAAGCACGTTTTCTGTCGGGAAGACTGAGTGAAAATGATCGACCAAACACAATAATGGAAAGGAAATATGTTTAAGAAAAATGGATTGTATGGTCAATTTCTATTAAAATACTATGTTGAGTTAAGCAATTGCTCCTTGTTGTCCAACTACTCGCAGAAATAATTACTAATTATGACTATCAATAGTACCCACCAAATTCTGCCATTGGCCAATGACGTGTGCCATTAATTGATTTTCACTTTTTTTTTTTTTTAACAAAAGTTAATTCAAGTTTGAATCTTGCAATTTCTAAAATTCGGGTCATATCTTAGTCCCTAGGGTACGCGAATATGAAAATCAATAAGCATGGAAATAATCTTTGCATTGCTTTGTTTCTTAATTAGTAAAAGTGAAACTTTGGAACAAATTATTATATAAATTTTTAATATGTTTGATTGTTTCGAATATATGCATCTAATTAGGACCAATTCCACTCAACTGTCATGTCGAGTTATTAAATAAATATATAAAATTGTTTATCTTACCATCCAATTTCTCAGCCTAATTCCAATCATTTTTTTAATATAGAATGAATTTTCTATAATGAGTTTTTTTATTCTAATCCAAAATTTCTTAGAAGGTATAAAAGTTATTGTTTTAAATAAATGAGTCATTGCTTGTAGTTGTAACTTTTTAATTTTTTTTGAAGTGACAAAAAAAAAAAAAAACCTTGTTAATTAAAAAAATAAGAATAAAAATAATAAAATTACATATACATCCCTAAAATTTAGTTAACTATAGACTTTAAATTCATTAATTTCAAAAATATTTATACAGATTCTAATCTATTAATTTAATATATAAATTTAGACTAAATAAGAGTAGTTTAATATATTTAACTACTCTACTATTTATGATTAAAAAAACATTACAACAATTATAACAAAAAATAAACAAATCATCTGAATTAATATATCTATTTTTAATGATTTCATAAATTGGTTTCAAACCAATATTTTGAATGTAGGCATATAAACTTAACTTTTATAGTTCACATCCACACAACACAGGACGAGATACCATCTAGTTGAGGGACTTCAGTTAAAGTCGACAAATGTAAGGCAAGGCAGTAACAAGCACGGGATCTAATTTATTTAAGATGAAGAGAATTTTGGGCTAATGCGATCCAAGCAAAGGTGCACACTAATCGAGCCTGTTTAGCAGACCGAATCCACAAATATGCCATCAAATATCATATTGCACCAAACTCATCATAAAGCCCATAGTTTTTTTGTTTTTAAAAATGGTGTTTGTAGAAATTTATGAGGTGTATTTCGAATTCTTGAACTCAACATGACTTCCTCAGTTTGCGGCCCGAATGTTTCATCAGCTCTTACCTCTGATGCCGAACCTTTGAGAGCGAGGAGACAAATCGTGACTTTGCCGATGCGAAATCTGAAAAGAACTTCTTGCTCACGGAATAAGTGGATTATGATAATACAAGGCAGTGACTCTTGATTCTTGAACAATATTTTGTTTACTATTTCCACTTGTTAGTGCTTTTATTTATTTATTATCTCTTTTTATGTATATACGCAATTAGTTATAATTTTCTATTTTTCGCTTCCGCTGAACTCAGCTTCGACTTTATCACAGTTACCAAATGGGTTTGCCTCATACAATCATTTTCTCTTCAAATTCTTGATCTTTTAGTATGAATTACTTGTATGTATGCGTGTATTTCTATGTATGCTTGTATTGCTGTACATATCAACTGACTGATAGGAAAATGGGGGACTTGGGTTTCTGCAATGATATATGAACTCCATCAGTTCAAACTCCAGTAGGTTCATTGGATCGATTAAATAAAGTTTTTCTTGTATGATTTTAAATTGGATGTGAAATTTTGGAATTTATTTTGTCTGAAGAGAGATCATTGTTTTTGTTGGTAATTTGAAAAGGGAAGAAAACTTTTGGACCGTACTCTGAAATTTGTTTATAATGATTTTAGATTTCCTCTCTTGTACTCATTTTTTGGTATTACATATTTACACTTATATGTGTTGTGGGTTTCCTGTTTTATATGTAGGTGCTAAAATGGGTTCATGATACACTTAATAATGCTCATTGCTTCAATGGAGTCAGATGTAAGTTTTCTGATTATCTCATTAACCATGTTTTATTGTTGTTTACATTCTTTGACACTTAGGATTAGTTAGAATTTAGTATTGTTCACCTAATGGTTGTTGCATAGTTGATGTTTTGTTTCTGCCCTTCGTCCAAAACACAAATTTTCATTCACATTGTTTAGCGGATATGGCATACCAAGAGTCCCATGTCTGTTCTTCGGAAGCGGGTTTGGTTATTTTGTTTGCAATGCAAGTCCGTCAAATCAAAATTTACTACTTGATGCCATATTATATATATGAACCATTTTTTTCCATTTTCCCTGCCCCTAATTGTTACCACTTGGGACAACTTTGTTTCCGTTGACCTTCCTCCTATGCTTTTCTTGCTTTCAGAATAGTGAAATGGAGGCTCCAAGTAGGATTGGTGACCGTTCAACCAGTGATGTTGTTGTGAGGTTACGAACACAGGACGGCCGAGATGACCGGTTGTATTGTCACTCTTTCATTCTCGTAGAGAAATGTAAGTATTTTGCTGATCGCCTCTCTGACAATTGGCCAACATGCCAGATTATTGACTCACGCAACTGTGTTGAAGTTTACTGCCAAGAGTCTGACTTTGATTACTATGTCAATGTTCTACGCCTTCTCTATGTTGTTACTGATGCCCTTTTGGATGATATGTGGCATGGTGTGAGGAATGCACTTGGCATTCTCCTGGTGGCTGTTGAGCTGGGTTGCCCACAAATTGTTACTGCTTGTGTTAACTACTTGGAAGCAGTTCCATGGGAAGAGGCTGAGGAGGAGGAAATTTTAAGAATCATACCTAGCATGGGTTCGCAAGCAGAACCAATTCTAGCCCGTTTGCAGCCAGTCAAACCATCTGTTATTACAGGGATATTTCTTTCGGCTATTCATTTTGCTACATCATCTCCTCCTTCATATATGAATGACCTTAAATCCTCTGCACAAGAGCAGCTTGAATACATGATCACTGAAGATGATGATGCGCCTTTATTAACAGCTGATGATGAGATAAAATCTGAGGTAAAACAATGCATAAAAAAGCTGTTTGTCAGATTTAGTAATCTACTAGAAGCTCTGTTATGTGAGCATGAAGAATCTATTTCTGAGGAAGGGAAAATGCAATTGCTTCAGTCCCATCTATCAGATTTGTTGTGGGCTTGTCAGATATTGTCTAAGATGGAAATTATGAGGGAATTTGTTACCAATTGGATGGATGCATCAGACAAGATCATTAAGGCTGTTGAACAAGCAAATCCAACCACTGAACTGGTTGAGACAAAATTGAAAATTATTGAGGTGGCCGCTAAAGTTCTAGAGGCAATGGGATATGGCATTGTTACACTGCCAACTGGTAAAAGGCTTCACTTGGTGAAGGCCTGGCTTCCATTTGTAAGAGCTACAAAACCTTTGATTGATTCTGCATTGACCAGTGACGAGGATACCCTGGCATTTAAAATAGATGGTGAACTTTGGCAGTCGTTGGAATCCACATTTGTTTCAATAATTCTTGCATTACCATCCAACGATCAGGCTGAGATTTTGACAGAATGGTTGAAATATCAGCCTATATGCTATCCAGATTTGACCGAGGCATTTGAGGTCTGGTGTTACAGGTCCAAGGTTGCCAAGAGAAGGCTATTATTACATAGTGGGAACCTGGTATGACAAACACCCTTTTGACTTTTTCTGTCGTTTTATGAGGCAATGATTGGCAGCTCTTTCTCAATTAAGCAGTGAGAAGTCCACCTTTTTTATTTTCATTGCGTGTAGGTCAGAGTATTTGAGCTTTTTGTGCAATATGTAACTGCAGTTGTAGGATTTGTACTTGATGTGATGCTAGCTCTTGCTTAATTGTAAAAATTGTAATTGCCAAGATGATTGATTCTGAAGAAACTGAAATGAAGGTGTAAAATTGCAAAAATTATGGTAGATCTGAGTTATCTTATCACCAAATTTCTTAGGCCAATTTAGAGATTAATGTAACATTTGAGCAGTGCTCCAGTGATTATCAAAACTTAATTCCTGTATTGTGGCAAGTTAGTGCTTTTGAATTTAAATAGTTTCTGAAAGTCTAGTTATTGTAATGGTTAAATTTTGAAAACCAAATTTAGATGGTAAGTTATGTTTGGGATTGTTATGTTTCCAACTTAATTATTAAAAAATAATAACGAGTGTTTGAAAAATATCTATTTTGTGAATATTTATGGATCTATGCGTCAATATTATATCATTTTTCATTTTTACAGAAACGATAAAGAAATTATGGTATGTTGTCATTTAAGTACAAGTTATCATCATCTAATTGTTTCCTATCAGAAGAAAAGCGAATCCTTCCACCATGCCAAAGATTTCTGAGGCAATAACAGTTAATTGATAGGGTATTGGTTTTATACGTAAGATCGATCGATCTCACATCATTTGGTTAGAAAACATTACTCGATTGTACATGGAAACAATCAACTTTTTTGAATCTAGTCATGTTTTCAGCTTCTACTTTCATATGCCATATAAAAGTCAATGTATTAATCTGTGTATTGTTGATTTTGATGTCATGTTAACGAAAAGCTTACGTACATTTTTTTAATATTTAAATAAGTGAAGGAGAGATATGAGATGACCCAGACGGGAAGAAAGGGAGTTGGAAACCACTTATATTACTGAGGTTTCAAAAAAGTTATTTACCTCATATTTTTATTAACTTAAATTATTTTACTTTTATTATTTGATTTAAATTCAAATTAATTAAATTTATTTATTTAAATTACTGTTGGTTAAATTGTTTATATTTAATTTTTGATTATTTAAAATTTTTATATAATAACATCAATATAATATTATTAAAAATTATATAACAAAAAAAATTAATAATACTATAAGTTATCTTAATGGTTAGAGTTTTGAGGAGGTTTATTTTCATAAAGGAGTGAGTCATGCTAGTAGGAATTTTATTTAAATAAGTGAGAGATTCTTACTTTCATAAGTTCGTTGACTAAAATGGGCATACAAATTAGTTCTCTCTTCTTCTTTCCAAATTATTCTAAATTACATGACATCAATAAATGATCGGTACATAAAATCGTTATAGTATGTCAAGTATTATATTAATTAAACATTCACTATTCACTATTCAATATTAACTATTTTTGTTTTTGTTTTTTCTACCAAAAAATAAAACAAATTTTGGAGAAAAATCTCTCCGTAAAATTACTATGAACTAATCACATTGAATTACTTTTTTGTACGGTGTATCTCTTAACAAGTTACAAGTATTATCTGTCCACAACTAATTTTTAATTTTAAAATAGATTAAAATTGTGTAATTTTAAAATTTGTAGAATTATTTTATTTCATTGTCATCAATTAATAACATTAATTAAAAAAATAATTGATCAATAACTGGATAACATAATTTTATATAAAATTTTTTCTTTTTGCACAATAATCAATAATCAATACTATAATAATTATTAAGTATAAAATATACTACTCACTGTTGCCTTTGTTACTACACAATCCTATAATAAAATAAACAAAAGAGTGAATTGGATTAATTCTTTTAACAACTAATATAAATCTTTCAATGACTACATCAATTACTTTTGGATTGTTGTCCTATGTTTGTTGACTTTTAGTTCCTACTTTATCTTTATTCACATTTCTATATTTTAGCAACAAACCTATGTGGAGTCCTATCTCAATATTCGTATATCTAGATCAGTAGAAATATTATTAAATTAAATAAGTCAAATATCTTATAATAAAATGAACAATTTGATGGGGTTTGGTAGAGTCCTGCCTACATCATTGATAGGATAAGAATTGATTGTAAAAGCGGAAATTATTATGGAAGAAATCACAAAAAAAAAAGGTAATAAAAAGAGTAATACTCTATATACAAATTATTTACTTAAATTTATTCACTCTGACATTTATACTGCATCATATTAATAAGTTATATAAATGAATTTATACAAACAATTTGTATATACACTGTTACCCTATAATAAATTCATGCCAGAATTTTTTTTATTAAATTCATAGATCAGACTCATCACGTAATAATTACAAATTTTACTTAATAAAAAATTATATAAATTTATTAATGAAAAATTTAACACAGTGAATTAATATCTTACTTACGTAGTTCTTATACAAAATATCAATTGATGCAAATTTATGAGCAGAACTTATCCTTAAAACCTTGTTTATAGAAAAAATGTGGACATAAGTTCACGCATGTCTTAAAATTGGTGTTTATAGAAAAGGAAGAGGAGCTTTTGCAGAAAAGTTTTAATTCTCAAATGCAACAATCACTCGAGTCACCAATTCTTTTTGTCTGCTTAAATACATTTTCGTGCTTAAAGTTTGAAGTAAATGAAAGGAAATCATCAACTCTTTACAGAGAAGATTATATAATCCCTCGAAAGGAAATCATCAACTCTTTACAGAGAAGATTATATAATCCCTCGAATTTTCTTCATCATTTCCTGCCCTTTCCTGGCTTCCAAACAAGCATTATAATTGCTAAGTTGAATGGAAAAACAAACACACTAGTTTTACTCACAATCAATATTAATATTGGTATACCCCAAATTTAACTAACTTTTATGATATCAATGCATCTATCAATCATCAAAACTTACAAAATTAATATACAACCCTCAATCCATATATGCCCAATACCTAAAACTATTTATCTACGAACTCAAATGGTTCTATGCAAAAGTATAAACCTCTCTATACTAAGTAAATTTTCTCCTGCTCTTCCTTGTTCTTCTTTCTTTACACTACCATCCATAATTTTTCCCTGTTCCCACAACAGCATAGGGAACAGCAAGAAATAGTGAAAAGATGTCCTGACAATCAAGCCACGAAGTCAGGCAAGAGTTGTGCTGCAAACCTCTTTCTGTTCTGAATATTGATGTTCTCGTATGCAGCAGCAGAAGAGTGTCGTGGTGTCGTGTTTATGCTTCCAAATTCATCGGGTTCAACTATTTCTACTCTTCTTCCCAATTGAATGTTTTGGCTTGGCAGAAAAGTTTGATGGGTTGCTGATAATGAGAGGCTTTCGCAGTGTGGAAGACCGAGTGTAAGAGATACACCATTGCCTGAAAACCTTGGTGTGAATTGCTCTGCATCAAACCTTGCGATTTCACCAATTGGGTATTGGCCAAATCCTTGAATGAAATTCATTTGGTTTCCAATAAACGAGTACCCTTCTCTACTCTGCCTATCATCGTCGAACTTCATAGAGATGTGCTGCTCATTGTCAGCCTCGCCGCCAGGCTTGACATCCATGTTTATTGTTGGCGGCATGCTGCTTGGAGACTGCATCATTCCATTGCTCCTTGGTTTCTTCGGACTAACTTGTGTCAAACCCTCCAATTCTGATGTTCCAATGAGGGAAAATCCTGACGGGTGTCGAACATTTCCTCCTGTTGGAGAATTTGGAACTGTAGACATTGAAATTACAGAATGAACATTTTGGTGTGTCGAATTTCCGTTACTGGATTTAAAGTTCTTGGCGTTCTGCTTTTCAGGGACAAGATTTTTCTCCTGATGATTATTGGATTTAGCTGCTGCATCCTCATTGTGCTCAGTCTTGCAGGTTTTGTCCTCTGACCCATTCTGTTCTTGCTCCTTGATTTCCTCTAAATACATTTCTTCAACCATTGGCTTCCATAGCCGAACTCGAGCATTTATAAACCAATTAGACACCTGAATTATCACAAAACTATTCATCAGTATGAAAAAAATTCCGTAACTGAAAACATTAACTGCTCCAATTTCCAGAGTTTTAATCCTGTACCTGGCTCCTTGTCAGCCCTGTTTGTTTTGCCAGCATCTGCTTGTCAGAATCTTTCGGATACCTGAAACAAAAAATTCCTTAATCAATACAAATTGAAAAACCTGTAAATTTTCTGAATTTGTGTAGATGAAAGAAAATCTCAAATGGGTTTGTGTGAATTTTGATGATTCATTTACTTACGGGTGGAGGAAATGTTCGAAGAGCCAAGCACGAAGAACAGAAACTGATCGTTCAGGTAATCCTCTCTGGGGTCTCCAAGCGTTGTGCTGGATCATTCCCAACTGTTGTAGAGCTCGCTGTTGTCGAAGATGATGATCAACAAATTTGAGCCTGGAGCCTTCAAATTTTCCCCCAGGGCAATCTTCTTCACCCAACATCTTATTTGCAGATCGAATTTGGCCTGTAATCGCATCTTTCAAGCACCGAAATTGCTTGGAAATCGTCTTCAACGCAAGAGCTGTATAAGTTTTGGCTGAACCAATTCCTGCTGCTTGCTCGAATGAAGAAATCACAATCTGCATCTGGTGGTGATACTGCCTGTACCTTTGCTCCACCTTTGGAAAAACAAAGAAAAAAGTTATTAATTTCAATTCCTCTTTTGCAGACAGATGAATTTGAATGGATGCTGAAATAATTTTGGAAAAGCTTTGACGAAGACTGAATACTATATACTTTTTAACATGAAAGGAACACTTAATTATGTTTCTTATTGTTATGATCTCATGTAACTTCATTGACAAAGACACAAAACTTAACCTAGATTTTCCTTCAAACAATCAACTTTCTCGGGAAATCAAAATATGTAGTACTTTCAAATTATACCAAAATAAAAATCCCACCAAAACCTTTACGCAAGTAATTACGCATACGTATATATAAATACCTCGTCTAGCATATTTATAAGCTTAGCTTTCTTCATCTGAATTTCTTGCCTCTCATTCGTGGTCAGCTCGGCCTCAAGTTTGCCGGCTGCTTCTCCATCGCCGGCTGCCGCCGATGATTCTCCAATCACCTTGTTGCTATTACTATTGTTGTTTCCGCTACCCTTCTTTGACAATTCACTCTTGTTGTTAATCCCACTACTGTTCATATTAACGACTTGTTCAAGAAGCTCTTGAGCAGCTTTCAAGTACTTAGAGCTCAACAGCACACTTTGCATACCGGAAACGCCGTTTGTCACACCTGACCCTGATGACGCCGACCCACCCGAAACCCTCATTTCTTCACCAGAAACCGCCTGGCCTTGACCACCATGGGAGCCGTAGCCAGCCTGCTGCTGAGAAGAGAGGCTCAGAGACAAACCCTGCTTGGCGCGTGGGTTGTCACGCACTGGTGGAGTAGCGTAACTGGGATTGTATAAGTTGTAGTGAACCCGCGGCAGAAGGCCATGCAAGGGGGAGATGGTGTCATCCGGGTTGGTTGTAGGTATGCCGACAAAGTGTTGAGTGTGAGGAGGTGGTGGTGGCGCGTGGGGAGAAAGTGCCGAGGAATTGAGGAAAAAGAGGTTGTTGTGCTGCGACTGAGGAGGCGGCTGAATAGCGTCGGAGAATTGTTGCTGTTGTTGAACGTAAGCTGTTGGGTTCATAAGTACAAGGGTTTGGAGTCCATCTTGCGCTTGAAATTCAGCTGGGTTTCCGTGGAAGTACGTTGCCATATCTTGAAAATATTTATGTTGATGTAAGTTTCAAACTGGATTGAATTGAATTGAACCGAACTGAACTGAAACATGAAAAGATGACTTCGTGTTAGTTTTCACTTTCGCATACATCAATCAATATCACATGTTCATTTCAAACTCTTACACAAAAAACACAAAAACAAACTCATGTTATTATTGCCTTATTTTCTGATTTGAATCTTGGCAGAATCAACCCATTTGCTTGTTCCTCAGATATGGATATTAAAATTTACAAGAAATTTGAGATGAAACCGGGATCTTCTTAGTTCTCAAAGAAAACCTGGATAGAAATTCAAGAAAACACACAAAAGACCAAATGATCAGATTCAGGATCGATCCAATTCTGATCAATTTCGTTAAATTGGTCATCTCATCTCTGTGTATATGTGTGTGTGTATCTCACAGGAAAAGACGAATGAGGAAGAGAGAGTAGAAAAAGGAAAGGGATTAGGGTTAGGAATCCATGAAGCTTATATGGATAGAGAAAGAGGAGACTCCAAAGAGAAAAAGAAAGAGAAAGCATTAATTATAGTATTCGTTAATAATATCAGTACCTGGTATCATGGAAATCTGAGTGTGCACGTGCTTCATGATCATCGAACTATCTGCACTGCAAAGGAAGGAGAGAACTTTTTTTTTTCACTAAAAATGATCGAAAACGAACAACACCCATGAAAATTTGAAAGAGAAAGAGAAAGCGAGGTACGTTCAGTTATGTCCAAAATACACGACAAAGAAAAGAGAAGAAAAGAAAGATAAATAAGAAACTCTAGCACAACAAAACTAACCTGCCAATATGTGATCTAGGAATGGATTTATTATGAATCTCTTTCACTTATGGGTGAAAGCACTTTGTCAGACTCAAAATCTCTGCAACTTCCCCACGGAAAAGGAAAAAAATAAGGAAGGGGAGGGATGTGGGGTTAAAAAGGCTGAGAAAAAGATACCCATCTTTATTCACTCATTATCTACACACACACACACACACATATATAAATAAATTTTTGTGTGTGAAAATGAATTTTTTTTATTTTCTTATCAACCAAACAGATTTTCTCTCTTATTTTATTTTTCAACTTGAAACTGTAAAAGGGTTGTTACTGGTTATATGTGTGTACATCTTTTACTCTATAATGTTATCTTGATTGGGATTTATGTTTTATACCTGCTTGGAAGAAGTACCTGCGAATGGATCAAAACAAGTGAACTTCTGTGATTTGACTCTTTTCTTTTCAAATCATTTGCTGAAGCCAGGAAAATTCTGATGAGCTACAGAGAAAATCTTTGAGAGAGAAAAAAAAGGGAGAAACGTATGAATGCTTGTGTCGACACTCAAATAATACTTATTATTATTATAAATTATAAATTATTATATTAAAAATAAAAATAATGAAACTTTGTTAGTGTGTCAGATGATTCAGAGAGCTGAGAAACGAGGAAACGTCTCCTTCCAACAAAGTTTGCAATTTAAAATTAAAATTTAATTAAATAAAATGAAATGAAAGAAGATGATGATAAAGAGAACACGTAGGGTTGGACTTAAGGGTCCCTATTTGTTCAATTTCATATTAAATATCTCTTTGTCTTTTTCATGTACGCATATAAATTTTATATATTATTTTCTTTTGTTATTTTTTGTGGTTGGCTGCTAAAGTTTGAAGATAACGCAATTAAATTGCAAAAGTAACACGAGACCAACCACGTATACTTATACATCTATGTATTTATCTATATTTTTGTCAAATTAATAAATGCATGAATACATTCACTTCAAAAATTTAAGGACCAAGTAGGTAAACGAAATATAATAATAAGGCTCAGCCAAGAAACTAAAATTGTTATTTAATTTAAAATTATTGTTAACGATTGTTTATAAATATAGTTGAAATTAAAAGAGAATTCTTACCTCGGATTAAATATTTATGCATCATGTGTGAAACATAATCGAGTAATAAGCCAAAGTATAAAAGAATTAGGACTCCACAATATTTAAGTACATCAAACCTACTAACAAAATATAGAATATATGTATATCAATTGAAAACAAATAAATTAAAAATAATGGGGTCTACTACTAGTATTTGCTTCTACTATCTCCTTTTCAGTTCCTTTAATTTTTATTTTTAATTTTTGTCTTGTTCATTCGTCACCTTTTGAGTGCTTCAAAGGATCCCTAGATAGAGTTCACAATCTAGAATCACACTAAAAGAAACAAGAGGAAGGTGTATGTGTTCGGATTTTCAAAAGATAATGTTAAAAAATTATATACTTGCATAGAATACCCATTAATTAATTATGAAAATCTCAAACCATATTTTTCAGAAACTTTCACAATCAGTGATACTGCAAAAGAATGACCGCTGACAAACTTTTGAGTTAATGATTTTAATAGGACTAGTTTTCAAAAGTAGATACGTGCGATAGATACAGAATTGTTGCAGAAGTATTAATTTAATTAATTAATTTTCTGAAGCATCCATAATTATAAATAAATCTGAAGATTCCTCCTCCTACAACTCTTTGATAACTAATTGATCATGTAATAATTTTCCAATTTTACTTACGTAGATGACTTTTACTATGAGTTTCACTGCTAGTGAAAGGTCCTGCCATTATTTATTATACATTTCATTTTTGACTGCTCTGGCACTTCCAAATTCTATTTCAGTTTTTTTGTACCCCTTTTCTCTTTTTAACAAATGTTGACTCAATTAATTAATAGATTGTATAAATCTTTGACAAATGTAAATCATCTATAAATTAGAATATTAAATTTGTTTATATGAGTATTTATAGTAACAAAAGTATTTACACTTTTCAATCAATATCGTAAATTTTACCATCCCAATTGATATGTCATTTATCAATTAAATGATAAATGGGTAAAATTTAAAATGACTTACAGCCTCAACTTCCTATTCAGTGAATAAATAATATATGATGACAAACATAGAATTATTACAGGGATGAGTAGTACTCCCACAGTAATTAATATCAAAAATTATTAATAGAAAGGTTGGTCAAATACTTCATAACATTAAAATAAATAAGTTGCCAATTTTTTCACACGAAGGGGTCCATGTTCTTCTTTTTTTTTTTTCAAGAAATCTATTTGATATTTTGTATTAGACTCAATTAACTTTTAGTTGAGAAGATAAAGTCCAATCTTAATAATTTCAATGACAAATACATAATTAATAAAAAATGAGCTAGCTTATCTAATCTATTCATTAGTGAAGTACCTATTCGGTCAAATCATTCCTGAATTATGAAATAACCTTAACTTTACTCAATGGGGTTTACTCATTACTAACTTCTCCATTAAGTACACCTTTAATTTTCCAAAAAATTTAAACTCCAGTGTCTTTGTGAATTCTTCTTCATTTACTTCTAAAATTCATTGTTTACTCCTATTTACCACTATTAAAAGATCTTAATAAAAGTTATTGAAAGTAATGGAGACAATATTTAAACTCAACTCTTTTTTTTTTTTTTAAATAAATATTCAAACTGGTTTACTATACGAAATATGACAAAAATTTTAAAATATGGTCAATATTTATGTATGTGACCATCAATGTTATCAACCTAAGTTTCGTTTTTTCTTTGCATCTAATGATATAAGAATACATGATTGATGAGATAATTCGCATTTTAATTCTTGGCCATCTAATTAATCACCAAGTAACTATAGAAGAAAACACGATTATGCTACTACATTCAATCTCTTAAAACAGTAAATTACATTTTTATCCTAAAAATCACAAATCACAAATCTCATATTTTCTAAAAGTCTGTCAAATTTATTTGTCCTAATTAATAATTTATGATCCAATTAATTTTTATTCTCAAATGACTAATATCTTAGCTTAGAACACAATCTTTTTCAATGATTATATATGCTATATAGCAAGTGTTGTTCAACCCTAGAGTACATTTCCCGTACTAAGTATATGTTCCCTTTGGTATCTGTTGCTTTCCAAGCATGTTAAGTGTTACGCGTACATCACATCATCACAAAAATAAATAAAAATAAAAATATCCATAAACTTCCTTTTTGAGTCCGCACCACGACTTATTGAAATTGTCCCCAATACACATAATAATAATAATAATAATAATAATAATAATAATAATAATATTTGAAGTGGGTATGGTCCCTTTTGTATCTGTTTTGTTTATTAAATTATTTATTATTGCTCTACACTTCAGAGATTCTTATGATCATTTTCCTCTTTGCTTGTTGTTGCCCTTTTCTCCTCTTTCGAAAATCCTAATTCATTTTCACAAGAAAAAGACTCTTTAAGGCATGGGGGAAACCTTAAGATTTTATATGCTTAAAGAATTCATATAGCACAAAGATGAAAGTTGGTATGCATGCGGAAATATAAGCACAATGTGCATGTGTATCAATCACCAAATCATAGAACTACTTGCATCATATCACCATCATCATCATCATCAAGGCCATAATTGAATCAAGAAGTAAATAAATATATATACACTTATATCTTTTTTTTAATTTTTGGATAGTGGTGTATGATCAATGATGTGAGAATTTTTGTTAAAAAAAATGATGGTGAAAAGAGACCCCACTTCTCAATCTTCATGACCATTGAGTCGGTGAACTCTATCTCCTAGAAGGGCCCATAACCCACTTTCACATTGATCTTATCAAGAACCTAACCATCTTATAGTCTTTAGTTATTTCTAATTACAACAGAAACAAAACAATTCTTCGTAAAGAAAAACATTAAAAAAATTAGATATGTTTTTCTACCAAAAGAATGTGTGTAATATGAATGGGTTTTTTTTTTCGTTACGATGAATTTTTAAAAAATAAAATTTTAGGAATTAATTAATTTAAAGTCTATGAATACGTAATCATTTTTTATTGTTTATGGGATTATGTCTACATTGTACCCATACACTAGCTGTTATTATCAGGAATTCCATTGGTTTCAATTATTCTACAGCTTTTAGGTTGTGTGTGCATCTTCCAATGTCCTTGCTTTAGTCCTATGAACCCAAAAAGTGTTAATGTTCGATGCCGTTATATCATAAAAAATGTGATTAAGATACTTCGTAAACACAGATAATGGTATAAGTTAGATCATTTCTTAAGATGGAAACACCATAAATTATTCCGTTTATCTAGCTTATCACTTCCTTTTGCTATCAGGGAAAAGAAAAATTCCCTTTCATGTTGAATGTAGCATAAAGTTTTTGAATGTTGCCGCCGGATATAATTTTCTTTTCAACACTTTGCCACTCATTTTACAAAAGATTTGGCAACTTTGATGTTAAAAAAAGAATTTTTGGTAGATAAAAATTAAAGTGATACCTAATTTAAAGAATATTTTGGCTTTTATCTTTATTTAAAATTGTTAATAATATCTTGATCCAAAAATTTTGGTTATTAAAGTAAAAGTTTAATATTAAAATTTAAAGTCAAATGAAATAAATTTTCGCACATGCAATTTAGATTTAAGTGGATCATATAAGGTCGCGATAAATAAAAATTCAATATGAGACTCATGCAAGGTCTATAAAATTACTATAAATCCTCTTGACACCATGATAGCGAGTGATTAAACCGTCAATCTAAAAATTCAAGCAATATAGATTGGGACCAAATAGAATATTTAAGGTTAAATCCAATTATAACTCAGTCAATTGTTAAAAAAAATATGTTGCCATCAATTGAATGATAGTGAATTATAATATTTTATAATAAAAAAGGTATTATGATATTATTATTATTATTATTATTATTAGAGCAAACGAAAAAAAAAAGGAGAGAGAGAGAAGAGAAGAGAAAGAGATAAAAGAGAATAGTCACTATCAAAATGGACCATATGTTAATACGCTACAAAATAAAAGCAGCGGGCAGCCTGCCTTCCAGACTCTATAAATTCGATTCTTTTTTCTTTACCAGAATACCCAACCCAATACGCAACCATTATTATTAATAATAAAAGATAAAAGTAAAATAAAAGACTTAAAGAAGATACTCCCGCTTAAAAAATAAAAAAATAAAAAAAGGACCCTGATCAATATATTATTGAAACATCTGATTAATAAAATAAAAAATTATAATAATCTATTATCTAAGATGAATGTCATCTCACCAACCTTGCTTATCATGGAATTTGGAGCATGTTATAAAATATATTTCAGATGTCTAACATTACTAATTAGGTTAAATAAATTATAAAATTTGTCAGTTAATACTTATTTTATCGAATAATTATTAATATCCATCACTGTAAAAGGCACATAACAAAATTAGAAATTATTTTTTACCCCAATTTATTTGAGAAGTCAGATAAATAATTTATTTACGAAAATTATATGGTAAAATAATATGCTTTTTTTTAGTTAAAAGGACATGACATCTTTTTCTCCTCTCAATGTGTTGGGTAAATATTTTTTAAATAAAATATTATTATAAATTTAAATATTTTGTACAAATTATCATGTAAAATGATATAATAATTTAAATATTAATTATTGTATAATATATATTATTTATTTTATTAAATTTATAGTTTTAATAATTAATTCTATCATTTCACGTCGTATATATATATATAATAATTTTTATAAAAAATTTGATATCTTTGGTCATTTTATTCTAAATATTACAATAAATAAATCTAACTCTTATACAATTTAATGTAACTGGGATATAAACCTAAATTTCTTATGTCATCCTAAAATATTTTATCAATTGAATTAATTTACACTTACATAATTATTAAAAAAATATATAATATTTTAGTCTATTAAGTGAATTCTATGTTAGTCGCGTTTATTAATAATTTGTAAAAAAAATTAATGTAATTTTGATAGTTAATTGAATTTAAGTATTATAGTCCATCTTTGAATTTTATTTATTTTTTTTTTTTGTACCTTTTTCACCAATAATTGTCGTCATATGAACTTTTTGACAAATTTTCCTTTGTCACCTAACCGTGTTAGGTGATGTTCGTATCAAATTCATTGAATTACAGCTATTATTGGCCCTCTGATGAAAGTAAAGGATGCTTTATAAAAAATAGCAATTATTAAAAAAATATGTGAACATTCTCATCAAAGTAAAAAAATATGTAAACCCACAACAATCATTTAAAGTAAACTAAAACATATTTTTGAAATTTAAAAAAAAAAAAAAAAATAGGTGAACTATTTTTTAATTTTAATATAAATAAATTTTAACCTCAATTTTTTTGAATCTTTTCAAAATTTTTTACTAATTGACGTGATCAATACTTACAACATTTTTTCATCTAAAACTGATTAGTTAAACATAGTATTAAAAATAAATAAATAAATAAAGGGTGAATTCTCTTTCAAATCTTCGAGATTTCTCACGCTTCTTCTATCTGTAACAATCTTTTCTATATTTTTAGTGTTAACCTAATTAGAATACCAATTCATCAAATACATTATATTTTTTTTAAATTGTAAAAGATAAAGATCGGATTTTTATAATAAAAAAAATCATCGGATCCAATTTCTCTATAGATTATTAAAATAAACTTGGTCAAAAAAATGCAGGTTGACAAATGAAACTTTCCCAACTTTGGGGCCTCCTCAATACGCTGAAAAGTCATGATCTACTCGTTCATCTCTAATTATTAACGAAGAAATTGAACAACTAATTAAATAAATATTCACTATCCAAGCCGTATCTTAATGACGAAATAATGACACTTTAATTTACAACCATTAAAAATATCCAATTAATTTTTCTCAACATGTTACATGGAAAAACGCAGACCATATACTCGTGTGGCGAATAAGCAACCACGTGTATTTGTATTATAAAAATTTATACCCGTAATATTATTGACTGAAAAAATTTTACATATAAAATACAATTTTTTATTTTTATATTAATTTATATTATTCAATTAAAAATTCATATCACCGAAGTATTATCCAAAAATAATGTTCTTGGGATCAATTTTCAAATAATGCTTTTAAAAATTATACTTTTAGAACAAGACCTGTTAATGCTAAGACAGTTAAATTGCAACTATTGTTTATGTCGTTTGAAAGGTTATTTTCATGAAGGAATTGATAGTGCAGGACAAAGCTACGATAATTGACCTCCTTATCTTATCTTTTGCAAAAGTTATTATGCGGATCTCTATGTGTAGCATATTTGTTGCTTAAACGATTGTGAATCAAAGATAAAACGACATCTATGTAGCTATCACTTATCATATGCAATCCCAATGTTATTTTTTACGCCAACGAAATTAAGCATTCTAAAATTGGTATACGTTAATTTTAAAAGATTTTATTGATTAATATTTACGGGCATTAATTAAACGTTCAAAACATTAGTCTGTTTCAGAGTGTTTTCAAATAATGAGATTTAAAAATAATTGATGATTATTTAAATATGGCTAATTCTACAAAATAAAATGGTTGGCAAACATACGAGTGAATGTTAAATGAATGTTTTTAATTTATTCTATAGATTCATGGTATTTAGTATTTACCTAATAAAATTGGATATGTTAGGTAGTCATGGTTTCCAATATTTCGACAATCTTTATCAAATGTCCATAATCATTGGGGAAAAAAAGGGGAGTTGTATTTATTTTCTTATATTTGGATTGACCATGCTTTGACAAAAAGATTGTTTCTTTTTCAATTATGGATTTGAATTTGAAATTTGGATTCACAAATCACAATGTGAGAGGTTTTGTCAAATTAAAATTATGTTGGTAATACAACTCAAGGTTGCATATTGGTGGGAAAACAAGATTGAGGTGTGAATACAATAGGGGATAATCATTTTAATCACTTGATTTTATAAATTTATGCATATAAACACTAATATTATTTGTATGTCTTATATAATTGTATAACCTAAAAAAATTTTCTAAATAAATTAAAATTAAATTTCTATGTAAATTTAAAAAGAAAATAAAAGAAGAAGAAAATCATACCATAAATGTATGAATTCATTTATTTAATTTAGATAAGGCCGTCCATTCATGCGGGACCAAACACAAATTATTTCAGCAAAGTTGGGTAGAAAATATTTTTAATATTTAGTTTTCAAATTTTTTTCTCCTCACTCTTCGAAGGAGCCAAGACCGGCCACGTCAATTTAGCACACTTAATGCTGAAGTTAGGCATTCAACAGGGTCCCACGACGTCGATCCCACGTGCCACTCCCTGTTTCAGTAAAGCACTTAAAAAATAACTTTATTAATATGAGAGAGTGAGAAAACGAGGAGGAGTTGGGTTTGGACTTTTGCTAACGCAAAGTGGTCCCCACAGAGTATACTCACTGTACACCCGTCAACACGAAAGCTCCTACCTGCCTCTAAATTACGAAGATTCGTCTCCCCTTCACGTGTGGGCCCCCACCACCCAATCCCCCTAACCCCACCCGACCCCGACCCCGACCCCCGAAAAAATTGTTATTTTTTTTATTTTTGATTGAGGCGTGTGGCTCCACGAATCGACGGGACCCACGTGTTCACAAGGTCAAGAAAGCAACCAATCAGAGGTGAGATGGGTCTTTCCGCAACCGCATTTTTTCCATTTAAATTTATTGCGGACGTATCTTCAAGCTTGTCGTTGTCGGCCGAGTTGATTTAACACGTGTAAGAAAGTTATAGCATATGACAAACTGTCCGCTCTACCTTCGGTTACGCAATCCTGAAACCTAATCAAAGTAAGTTGAGTCTCTTTCGTGAAAATGGCCGTTTTAGCCCTTCCCTTTTTTTATTGGTTAACCTTTTGAAATGATAATACCCCCTCTGAATCCTGTGCCTGCCATTGATATATTTATTGTAAACTGCTAGTTAAAGTTACACATCTGTCAGACTCAGTCAAATTACTTCCACTTCCTTCATAAGTCTCTGATTTTGCCACTTAGTCACCATATATCACATTATCCATCGGTTTAACATGGAAATCATTTGGAATAGCTACACACAATTATTTACAGTTGCGTGGAAGCAAAGGCAACGATGGTGACGTAAGCAGTACGTAGTATCTAGCATCTTTTAATGGCGACAAATATGCACTGTGATATCATCCAAACTTTTGAATGATGATTAGGATGCCAGGTTCACGCAAATTATTAGTGCGCTTAACTCACGAACCAATGGTCAGTCCTGAAAGTTGTGGTGTCAGAGGAACTAGGAGTTGAGCGAGTGGATGTTGATTGCATGGGATGCATTTTCACTTGCAACGTGATTGAAGCACTTACCGCATTAAGAAATCTACCACGGGACTGGTTTGCTACAATCATTTAGCGTTTTAGTGGTTACAACTGCTCCGATTGATTAAATTGTAATTATAAAAAAATTTATATCAATAAGGAACATAATATTATTAATAAGCAATCATAAAAAGTAAAAATAAAACTTATATTCATTATTATTTTCATTCTCAACTTGGCCAAGCCTAGTTTTTTTTTTAATAAAATTTGAGTACTTGGTACGTGACTTGTGAGTAATACTTGATTATAATATTTATAGTATATTAAATACATCCTCACTACATTTTAATTAGAATCTCCTATTTACATTAAAAAAGTTATTAAAGTCCAGTAAATTACTTCAACATTTTATATTAATGTAATTTTTAGATGAACTCTCTCGAATATTGTTATCGAAATTAATATATAAATTTTTTGATAAACTTGCTGTAAGGGTACGTGTGTATACAAATTTCTTGATATTAAATGTATCCATGGGCAATGCCTTGTGACTTGAAAGCAAGCACGGAATAATAAGTAGACATGATTCATGCTTATTTCCCCAACAAAACCAGAGCATGGACCACATATGCTACCGGCCATCAAGGAAAAGGATAATAGTTAGGTTCTTTGCTCTCCTCAATAAATAGAATCCAACAAAAATTGTTGGGGAGCATTGGATTGTAGGCATTTAATCACCTTTTTTTGGCTTTTGAGATTGTATAATCTTAACAAATCTTATCACAATAATGCAAATTAATCAATATTATGGGTGGTTTAGATTGTTTCAATAATCATATTATCGTTTAATTTCTTAATTTTATCAATATTAGTCTGTTTATCTAATAAATTTTTTTTATAATAACACCGTTTATTTTATATAATCAAACAAGGATTCTTATCAAATTTTAACAACAATGAAAATATGTTTAATTCAATTAATCTTATATCGCAAAATTAGATTTGTATGCTCTTAGTGAATGCGTGCTGAAAGAAAGGAAAATGGTTAAACTATAGAGTTGTTTGTATAAAATTTTGATCCCCCCAACCAATAATTAATTGTGTTAAAGATCCATTTGTCAAAAGATTTACAATTTAAAAGTCAAAACAATAATTGTGTAGAAAAATAATCTCGATTAGCTTGACTGAAGAGTGTTTTATGAGAACTGTTCTAGACAGTAAACGTGGCCATTTTTGATCCACTTAGTGTCAACAACTGATTTGTTTGTTTGTTAGGCAAACACTGCTTTAAAAAGAGTGTCACGTTCAATTTCTCTTTGTCCCTTTCTTTTTTATTTTTCACTGTAAATTATGGCATGTTCTAGACAAGTAACTTGATATTGTGAAAACTTCACTTGCATCTAATGGAACAACCTATATGATAGAATTCAATATGTAACATGGAGGTTTACCAAACTATTCCTTTAGCAGATCTATACTATTTTTCCATTTTATTTATTAAAATAACACACACACACACAAATATTTGTGCTCTAAATTAGATTGCGACATTAAAGTTGCTTTCATAAAAATGACACTTAGAATTAGAAATAATTATCAAATGAAAAGATTAAAGAATGAACCAAAAAGAATTGAAAAGATAGAAGTCCGCTACTAAGATGCATAAATAAAACTATTATTTTTCAAATTTAGTGGGGTGATTAAATTTTGGTATGCTGATTTTGAGGCAACTCAACTTAAAAATTGAAAAAAGTTCAAGTTTCAACTATTGAACTGATTCCCAACCCAAGTGGCAAGCTCAAGCTCTAGTGTTAAATATTATAAAATATTTAACAAGACTCAAAATGTTTTTTATATCAACACTTCTTTTGTTTTTTGTGTTTATTAAAAACTTGTATTATGATACTGCTTCATGGGCATACAATCTTCTTTCATATGGATGTGGTCATGTTTTTGGACACTTAACTTTCTGCCCCAGAAAGTATATACAATAGATACACGTCCTATGGAATTCACTTCACTGTCAAAATCAGGCAATGTTATGTATCTTTCAGTCAATATTTTGTTATATATATATATATATATCGACTCTGCTATAGTCATATCCTTTGAGAATTAAGAAAAAAAAATTATGTTATCTGAAAAATCTATGAACGACTAATGATCAGTAATCAAGCAGATATCACTCAGTTTTGAAATAATTATCATAGATTTACATTTGAGTTTTATACAATCACTTCATATCTAAAATACATCAAAATTAGAAATTTATATGCAGTCTTTGATTTATCTGTGTTATTTATAAGCGATGTGAAAAGTAAAAAAAGGGAAAAAAAAGATAGAAATGGAAGCAACTTTAACAAAATAGAGTCCTTAGTGTGAATTTGCCAATGAAAATGAAAATCAAAGTGTGGAAAATTGATCAAATTGGGGACATTTAGAGGGGCAATAATTTGATCAAAATATACTCAATTAAAAATGAAAGGAGATGGCCCATAAGTCACCTGGCTCCAGTTCTGAAACAATGATGTAAAGAGACATGGGTCCTTTTTTTTCTTGTATGAAAATTGTTTTTGTGTTTTTGCTTCAATCATGAGATTCCCATCTTCGCATTTAGGGTAGTGGTAATGTGGCATCCTAAATGTTTCTTACTTTTCTTCTAATTCTTTTAGGAAGCCCCATTACATCATTTAGTCACCCACACACTCTTCGTTCATTTTACACATTTTATCTATTTCAGAAAACAATTGTACTATACCTGCAACTGCAACTTTCTTTTGATGTTAACTTTGTGCACTGACTCATTTAATTTTCTGGTCAATTCAACAACTTTCACAGAATCTAAAATCTATTTCTTATGACACTTGTTCGAATTCTTATGTTTATCGCTATAAACAAAAAGATATATATAATTTTATGAATCGAAAGATTATTTTTATGTTATAAATTTGACGTTTTAAGTTATAAATCATATAAAATTGTTATGTTATTTAAAAAACCAAAAGGATAAAGAATTCGGGTCAGAGTCCAAGTTGTTCAACTAAAAAAAAAATAAAAAATAGATAATGGTAGCAAACGATACCAACAATGACATACAAAACTTTTCAAATAATATCTTAATCAATTTATTATAAAACAATTGGAATTTTATCCATCTTTCCCAAGTATTTCTATTTGTAGGGTAAATTTGATTGTCTCTATTAGGCTTTCGTTGACGTATTGAACTCTTCTACATTTATAGATAGAAGAGTGAACCATACATATTTATAATAATGATTGATAATTTAAGGAAATACTTTAAATTTTAGAAAACGAGTTAGGATCGAGAGTTCCGATTTTTTACATAATTTTTTTTACATCAATTAGACCATTAGATTAATCTCAGCTCAATAAGTGAGATTCTATTTCACATATGCCATAATTAGATATTGTAAATTTTATCTTCATTATTGATGGTGTTATCATTTAATAGTTTAAAAAAATATGTAAAAGATTGCTAAATATTACCTAAATTTTTATTCAATAATAAATGTTTATCGCCTATTCACTCAATTATTTTGCTGAAATTGTTTTATAATAATTATGAATTAAAAATCATAATAGTTTATTTTTAAATGTGCTTGTAATTGAAATACAAAAATGGATGTGGAGAGAAATTTTTTTCCTTTTGTGATAGAAATGGAGAGAAATTTTATGGTATATTTTTAGTTTAAATTTTATATTTGATAAAATTTAATATTGTTGTCTATGGGCTATTGGGCCATATAAATTTGGAGCAGGAGCTCGGAATTTTAAGCCCATTAACTATTTGGACTACCAGCTTCAATTTTCAGTTTTTGTAGCTTCAACTCTAGGCCCAATTCTCTAATCTAATTCTTTCTACCATAATAAGAATGTATTTTTAATTTTTTGTACTATTTTAATTCAAATTAATAAAAAAAATATTGTTAGATATGCAAACTCATCTATGCAAAATAATGCGGCAGCGTTATGTCATGGTTTCAAATATATATATATATATCCCTTTGCACACACACATTTAGTTATGGTTTGTCCAAACACGTCAAATAAAGATACGGGCCCAATGTCAGGTTTTTATTTTTTTTTTTAATCTGCCTTGCTCTTCTTCTTCTTCTTCTTCTTCTTCTTCTTCTTCTCCTTCTCTTTCTTTTTTCAATACGCTAAAATTAATATTAAAAAAAGCCAAAATTAATTCCAAAAGACCAAAATCAGTTACTCCTTCAAACTGATTTTGAAATTTCATTGATATTCGGCAATTGTGTTTATCATATCTTTAATCTAGAAAGGATTAATTGGACCCGATTAAACAATTAAATTAGAGTTAAAAAAAATAATTTTATGTTTTTTACTCCTTGCACGAAAAATATTGTCACAGTTTTAAGCTTTTTCATTTTTTGTTTCAGAAAAATAAAAGAAAACTCCAGTTCCATTAGATTTTTATTTTTTATTTTTAAAAATTAAAATAATACTTAATTAGGTAAAACAATAAAATGAAATCTTAATCATCTAATTTTATTAATATAATGTGTCAACAAATGTTTAAAAAGTTAAGAAAACTAAAAAAAAAAAATAGAGAAAGTATCCCAATCCTTACATTTTACATTTGTAAATTTATAATCATAACTCTCAATTTCATTTCAAAAATATACAATATTTTGGACCAAACTTCCTGAAGACACACTATATTGTAAATTTGACAGTATCCTGATATTTATATAACTGATTAACCAATTCAGCTAAGAATGGTAGGTAATCTATAATTTATAGATAAATAAATAGATAGATAAAATGTAATGCCAGGAATTGTTTCCCATTCAAAAATATGAAATAGCCAATAACAACATACCAATTTGCAACTCTTTGTTTTTTGTTTATGAAATTAATATTAACTAACTAATTTTATGCAGATAAGCACAAGCATTCAACATTTTATTGGTTGGTACAGTATTAGCCTTCTTTCCAAACAAATTCAATCCTATTCAAAAAAATTTTTTTCTAATTTCGGGTCAATTTATCCAACTGTATGTTTACATATATACCAGCCGTTTGGACTCACCAACTCTTTCTTAAACATAATGACTATACCCAACAACATAAAATAATTATTATTGTGAAATTTAGTTTGGTGAGTTTACAATATTTATTAATTTTTTAAAATTTTTTTCATATAACAATATCAATCTAATATTATATATTTATTAATCATAATATTTATCATTTTTTTTTTAACTTTTTTCTTATAACAATATCAATCTAATATTATAGAGATTTATATAAATTATTTACAAAATAAATAATAGATAATAAGTTGATTTGATAGTTAAGACTACATTAGAACTATAAGGGTTCAAACCTCATTGCTTACATTTTGTTTTCAATTTTTCAATTTCAATTTAGGTCAGGTTTATCTATTTCATTTAAATATAAATTTAATAATAAGACCAAAATAGTAAAGTCAAGAAAGATAAGGGGTAAATGACTTTTTTAAAATGTCAAGGAGGTAAAAGGTTATTAAACAAAACCTGAGAGGGTAATGATCGATTTTCCCTAAAATATATAATTAATCATCATAATTATGTTTGCCAATGATATATAGCCTAACTAATTGACTGGCGAATAGCACTCATTTAAAGCCTAATTATCAATAAAATGCTCTAAAATTCAATGGCTAGCAAATACCTAAAAAAATTGTCACTTACTCTTAGGTTTTGATAGCGGTAGTGCAACTTATATATCCATTTCTTTTAAGATTTTACAATTGGATACAATTTTTGAGATAATTTTATTTTGTTAAAAACTCAGTTAGAATAATTGTTTAAATATTTTTTAATATTATATCAACATAAACTAAACTCTTGCTCAATTACAAATACTAATTAGAGTATATAAGAGATTTAGGATTCAAATTCTTACGCTTACCCATTTGAGTTGTCTAATTTTTCCTATTTTTGGAGTAAAATTTGATTATCAACAATGACCCCTATAAATTATGGTCTAAGTTTCTTCTTTTTGTTGATTTCAGTTATCAATATATATGATCTATTTATCATATAGTCTATCACATTACACGTCCATTTTCTGAGAATTTGTACCGACGTTTTGTTTAGGCAATCTAATCGCTTATATAAATTACACATTAAAAAAACAGAAAAAAAAAAAAAAACTTTAAATCCTGTCTTAAGAATTTCTAAATGTGAATTATAGATATATCAGCTTCACAGACAAGTGTTCTTTGAGAATATTAATACATGTAGATAAAAGACCTGATAGATTTGTTGAGAATAAATACAAACAAATGCGTATATTCTAACTGTCCGGCAGTATTTCAATTGACAGCTCAAAATACCCCTTCAATCAAAATCAAAACTACCAACAAATACACCAATTTGAAGTAAAAATTTTAGATCATTCAATGATTTCCTTAACTATATATGTTCTTCTGTTAGGTTTTCACAGAACCAAAAAGGACAAAGAATAAAAAAGAGAGTGGATAGGGCTTATGTTCAACCCTTTTAATTTTGCTTTGCTGTTAAAATTCGGTGTCCATGCGTGCATGCCACTGGTGTAATTTCGTTCACTCAAGCTGGCCTTTGGATTTGCAAATTTAGAAATAACCTTTTGCGTAAATGAATAAATGGGAAAAGAAAATTTAACATTCTTTTGTAAGTTTGGATTGAGTATATAAATTTTTTTGATCGCTATCATCAAAGAAGATAAGTCTGACACAAAAGAAAAGATCGATAGCTATCATTTTCTCTCTATTTTTTGGTTTAATATCCAGATATTCCTATATATATATATATTTTTTAAATTCCTGATATCTCCTATAACAGGAATTTTTTTCTGTTAAAAATTATGAGAATATTATAGTATTAGGTCAAAAAGCAGGTGAGCAATCGTCATTTACTATAAAGAAAATATATATAATGCATAATGGGATAGTAGCATCAGAGTTCTTAAGCTTTGAATAAATTATAAATAAGAATATAGTTCATAAATTTTTTTGCACAAGTCTTAGTTAGCCAATATATTATGTTAAGTTAAAACTTAGATTCTGTTTGGAATTTTATTGTCTATATTGTATTTTAAAAATAAGGTTAAAAGAGTATTTGGTAATGTCAATTTTTAATAATGGTCGACTATTTTTTCTATTAATATTTAACATATAACAAGTATAACCTAAAAGCCACCGTAAGACTATAGCAACACATTACTATACCAAACGAAGTTTTGGAAAAAATTGTCCCTTCTAAGCTATTGAAAGATTTTACTACTGTTGTATTGTCAAAATATAATTATAATTATATTGTAGTTATTTTAACTATCAGAAAATAATCATTAATGATACGATTCCTTGAATATTTGTTCATAGAACGTAACAGCAAGGACCTACATGAAAAAGGTACAAACTATATTCTTATTAATGATTTTGCAAGAACTTAAGAAATATAAACATTACTATGCCAATTGAAAGGCACGAGAAGTTTGCCTTGTTTTAATTTTTTAATTTTCTTTTCTCCTAATTCTGAATATAACTTTCGTCGTAGATTAATGATTGAAAGAAATCTTGAATTTGGTAAGAAAACGTTGTTAAGAGGGGTGAGAAGATAATATTGAAAGAATCAAATCATCGCGTCAGATCCTACTCACTAGTGACTGCTGACTTTGCTATATAGTGCAAAGGATGATGCGAAAAACAATTATAAATCAATTTATTAATTTATATATAATCCATAACATAAAATAATTATATATATATGTACGACCTAATTTATTATGTACTTAAGGTTATGCATATTAAATAGGTTTAAGAGACTGTAATCTTTAGACAATTTCTCTTGAAACAAACATGCAGTTAATTTAATTTCTTTGAATACAAATAAGTATAAATAATCCCAAAGAAAAGAGATGGTATGTATGGAGGGATGTAAGCAAGAATTTTATAATATCTGGTCTGAGGATGAGTTATTTTATATATATATATATATATATATATAAAGGAAAAAAATTGTAGCTTTTTTGCCTTTTCTATTGTCATCTTTGTGTCACCATAACTATATGATGATGCATTCACAGTTCTCTTTTGATTCATAACAGCGAGCAGTAGTGACTGAGTAGTGGCTGTGAGTGGTGACTCAGTAATTAATATATAATTTCTTTTTTCTTAGGGCATACACTATGTTTTGTTTGCCTTTGTTCTATGTTTTTTATTACTTCATTGGTTCCTTTTATTAATCTTTGTCTAAAGTTCCCCAAGTCCCAAGGATCCAGTTAAGAACAAGTACAATTTTCTTGAAACTTAATGATAGTACTATTATTAGCATTTATTTTCTTGGATAGATCTCGAAAGTTCCAAACGGTTTATATGAGAATGAAGTCATTTTGATTACGTAGACAAATTTATTTGTTATATTTGTTATATGTATAGAAAGGTAGAAACTCAATAAATATTACTTATGATATACTTAAACTAATTTAAATTTTAAATTCACATCTATTAACTATTGTCTATTTTTGTATATATTATAGGACTTGTTTATTATCATGTATTTAATTTTATTAAGTTTTTTAAAAAATATGACTGTTAAAAAAATTTGATAAGCACACATTTATTTGTAGGTTTTTCCTTATTCTGGTATTTGAACACCTTATTTAGCCAATATTTCTCGAGGGAAAAAATAGATGGTTGCTTTGGATGATCAAATATAGCCATATTAATAAAAAGGAAGCTTCATACACTAGACTCTAATTAAATTCTATAAGAAGCAAATTTTCCAAGAAAATATATCAACTAACATCAATATAGTCCTACCATCTTTAAGAGCATTGGTTGATCAGATTCTTTGATTAGAATTGAAACCATATTATTTTAAAGCTAAAAAGGCCTTTATTATTCTTCCACTTTGAGTTAATTTTTTTTCCCTTCATTTGATTAATAAAAAGTCTTCCGGTTAATGATAAGATAAAATAAACTTCCTACCTATATGACTAATCAAATCACTAACAAATTTAGTTAATTATTTCGATAAATCCAAACCCAACTAATAACAATTTCAGCATTTCAATATTTCAGTGGGATACAGAACACATCATAAACTCTACAGTTAACGGCTTCTGCTTCTCCTTCTCCTTCTGAGTGGGAAAGGTAGCGAGCTAGAGGACCTAAAAGTCCTATAACAAGAACAATTACTTAACAAAGACTCAAAACTCTTGTTCTTAGCTGATCAACACTTTTCAGTTAATCTGTCTTTCCTTTCGTTCATTCAAGTGGGCTAAAATCTTTTAAACCTTTGTAATGAAATGTGGGCTGCTGCTGCTGCTTGTTATAAAAATTTTTCAACCGTATTGTTTTGAAGGGACAAGTCACTTTACCAAAGAAAATCTTGTCCTCTCATCCTAGCTACAAAATGACAACGCATGTATCAATAAGACATAATTTCCCTTTCCGTTTCTCCCTAACTTTTCTTCTTTATAGATATAGTTATACATTTCTCTTCCCAAGCATCTCCTCCCCTCCGTTTTTTTTTTTTGGGTGTCTCCTCAAGTTAGTTACTTTGCCAAGAAGGAATCCCAAATCTTTGGCCATGGAGATTGAGTCTACAACTCAAAAGAAAGCCGGTATTTTTGCTTCTGCTAGTGGCTGGCTTAAAGTTTTGCCTTCTAGTTTCAAAGCTAAAACTACTAAACTTGCAAAGAGCATCAAAAAGTTTGAACAAGATGACCCGGGAAGAATTATACACTCTGTAAAAGTGGAACTTGCTCTCACATTGGTCTCTTTGTTATACTATGTGAGACCTCTTTATGATGGTTTTGCAATTTCAGGCATGTGGGCTGTACTAACAGCTGTGGTAATCTTTGAATTTACAGTTGGTAAGTAAGTTAAATTAATTATCTGCTTATAACCCAAAAGTGCTTAAAAACGCTAAGAGCTTGATAGCAATGCATTTTGAATTCTTTTTTTTTTTTCCCTACTTCGGGTGGAACCCTGGGCAAAAGTCTTAATAGAGGTTTTGGAGTTGGAGTTGTAGCTTTATCTGCTGGTGCTTTTGGAGTTGGAGCACAACATTTGGCAATCCTGTCAGGAAAAAATGGAGAACCGATAATTCTTGGAATTCTTGTCTTCCTTCTATGTAAATATATATACATATATATGCTTGGAAGCAGAACATAGTTTTGTTTTTTGGTAACACATCACTTACTGCAAACTGCTATCAAAATCAAAACAAGCATTGTTCAGCAAAGTTTAATCGTGCAATTTGTGTTTACACAGCTGCAGCATCAACCATTGTGCGATTCGTCCCACGAATCAAGGGAAGATATGACTACGGTGTCTTGATATTCATACTAACATTCAGCTTGGTAGCTGTTTCGGGTTATCGCGTTGAACTCTTGGTTTTAGCCCATCAAAGACTGTCAACAATCTTAACTGGAGGAGCAATCTGCATAATTATGTCCATTTTTTTATGTCCTGTGTGGGCTGGTGAAGATCTTCACAAGTTGATTGTTTCCAATATTGAAAAACTTGCAAGCTACCCGGAAGGTATAACAATATATAAAATTCAATTTAACAATTTGCCTCATTGATTAATTATTTGTATTCCATTCTCTTCTTCAAGGTTTCTTAAACTCTAAACCAAAAAAAATAAATAAATTAATTAACAGGATTCGGAGGCGAATATTCTGAAGAAAATAAAACTGAAGAGGGAGGTGATGTTTCCAAGAATGATAAATCATTTTTTCGAAAGTACAGGAGTGTTCTGAATTCGAAAACCACAGAGGAAAATTTGGTATTCAAAGCTAGCCTTTCTTCACTAAATGAACGAGAAATTAACAATTACACCTCTAAATTATTTCTTCATAATTTAAAATAATAGTCACTCATTGCTGTATGACATTTGTAAAGTTTTCAGGCAAATTTTACCAGATGGGAACCTGGACACGGAAAATTTTCGCTTCGTCATCCTGGCAACACTACCTGAAGATTGGAGCCCTCGTTAGGCAATGTGCAAATTGAAGCTCTGAATAGTTACATAGACTCCAGTATACAAGTACTACTTCACAAATCCTTTATAAAAAAAAAAATAAAAAAAAAGTTGAAGATTCGAAATTAAAAGAAAATGTAATTAATGTAACAGAAAGCTAATTATAAAGACTAATTTTTATTTCCTGTTGTAGGTGCCACAGGAATTCCAGAGTAAAATTCAAGAATCATGCAAAAACTTAGTTCAGAATCCTGCAATGCATTGAAAGCATTGGCTTCAGCAGTCAAAACAGTGACAGATCCATCACCGGCAAACCCTCATGTTGAAAATTCCAAAAAACGCTGTGAAGGATCTAAAAGTTGCTCTCAAAGCAACCTCACTGAATAATGTAGACCTCCAAGCAATAGTCCCAGCTGCTACAGTTGCTTCAACACTAATAGAAATCGTTAAGTTTGTCGAGAAAATTTCTGACTCCGTCACTGAATTATCAAACCTAGCACATTTTAAAAAGTTGGAAGTTACAGTGTCACCTGAGATCAAAAAAACTTCCCATAATTTGCTACATCGAGGAACTGTGAAACCAGTTTTGGATGGGGATAGCAACCATGTTGTTATTACAATAAATGAAGAATCCGATTCACCAGAAAATGAAAGCCCGAAAGTACCAAATAATATTCATAGACAGAGTGCCAGTGTAAATATATTTTGCGGATAAATTAGAATTGTTATGTGACTTGACTTGCAATTAACTTGAGTTTAATGTAGTTTTAACTTGAGGGTGAGATTGTAAAGGGGAAAACATATTAGAAAAACTTGCTGTAGAAATTGTATTTAATCTCTTTTGCAAGAATTTTCTACTGCTAAAATGGCAGCAGAAGAAAAAAAAGTGCTTTTTTTCCTAATTCATTTGGTGCTTTTTTTTTCATTCAGCCTTTTGTATTCCATGTATGGACGATCATCAAAGAGGCTTTACTATTCGAGACATTGGTATTTCTTAAAAATTCGAAATCACAATTCTTTGTATAGAGAAATATTAAAATTTAAATTAAATAAAAATTTACTCAATTCTCTATATAAATTAGATGGTTATAATTAAAGTATAAAAAATTATTTTTTTAGGTTTTATCATTTAGAATAAGAATGGCTAATTTTTTTTCTAAAACAATGGGGATTTTTTTACTTAAGAATTCTTATTATCATATATTATATTCATAAAGAGAGAATCCACAAAGAAGTCCGAAAAAAATTTGAGTTTGTCAGCTATAAATTCTTTCGACAGAATATATAGGAACATGGGTTCGTATATTAAACAAAATGAAAATATAAAAAAAAATTAAATTAAATTAAATTAAATTAAACATTATATACGCATGAGTTGCCCTATTACCAACAACAGAAAATTATTACATCATGGCTATAAGGAAGTTTGCCAAGAGTGCAGCTGATCTGTTGATGGTTTCCTCATTCCCTTATCAAATTTTTCATTTCGCTAAAATAAGAATTGAGAAAGTATATTAAACTAAAATGTAATTATAAATCAAGATTGAAAATTACCAAGATGACATATCCCGAGAAGCAGTAATTATAATTCTATGAAATTAATTTGTATATTAGTTATTGTAGCAATATTCATTAATATTAATGGAAGCTATAGAAAGATTTCCTTGTATTTTGGCTCTCCGAATTGGTTTTGACTGAAAGTATTGCCATTTTTGAATTAAATTATATACACAAAAGCTGTTTGTGCTTTGAAAACCACCATAAGAAAACAAAAAATTATTTGAAGTTAGGTCAACCCCATACGCACATACTGCAGCCATGGTCCCCATTACATCATGATAACAATTCTTTCAATAATATAATATGCATTCTCCATACTTTATAAGATCCGAATTTGATAAAATTTAATGCTTATTTACTCTAATCAACGCTAATTTAGTAAAAATATATAGGTTTACATTTGAAAATTGTAAATATATTATAAATTATATAACCTAAACAATAGGATATAATTGCTAATAAACAATGATATATAAAGTTATATTTAAATTTGACGATGAATGTACGCACTACAAAATTGTTATATATGTATGATGGAAAGATATTAACGAATAGCACAAAATCCAATTATCGTGGCTCTCAGATTGTTTTTCTCTGTCATTATTTCTTCCCTTTAAAGCAGAGATGATAGAACGATACATGGAGCAAGTTACATATTTCAAAAGTTATAATTCTACCAGGGCATAAAACCCAGCTTTATTACACATAAGAAACAAAAAAGAATATCCACTTGACATTGTGAAAGTGAAAAAACAAAAGGTGCTTCACACAGAATCTCTTAGAATATATCCGCAATAAAAAATGAATAACAATGAAATCATGCATGTGAATAAGTAGCTAGAAGAAAACATAGTATTTTCGGTGCATCACTATGCTGTTTGGCTGCAATCCCACCGCAGCTTCTTTAGAAAGCTGAAAATTTTACTGCTTCCACTAGTTTTACAGTTTTGGAAAGTGAACTAAGTGAAACCTGATATGGGAATCACTTCCATCAATATTATTTGCTATAAGCATTTGAGTATATTCTTTTATATGCAACTCCAATCCCACAGCTCAAAGCCAATACAGAAAGCTGAACATTCCTACTGTCATAAAAAATTTTAAATAAATTTTAATATATGATCAAGATTTATAGAAAATTAAGAATAATTGGGTTAGATTCATGAATCAATTAATTAATTACATATGAGTCAATTTGTGCGTAAATAGTTGTAGCTTTCGGTTCTTTTTTCCTCTTCTATTGAAATTTCGTATAGTTATACTCCACTTTATTAGGAACAAGGATACAAAATTTTGGCAACGTACATGGATAGATAGTTTATAATTACTTAATTGGTCTATTTGTTTTGTTTCAAGATCATCAAAATCTCCGGAAGAGTAAGTCTTGTTTTTATTTTCTATGTAATTTTTTTTATCATTTTGTCGAGATTTACGAGTTAGAAAAAACACAAACATTTTTACATTGGTCAATATGACCATCACCAAGAAATGAATTAAAATTCACGACGAATAATCTTTTTTAAAAAAATATTAAAGTTCAATTTATAGATTTAATAATTATAAATTAATGTATATTTGTACATATATATAACACTTAGTTGAAGTTGAAGAGCAGATTAATTGATAGAGAGAGAATCAAAAGAAGCATGTATGTGTGGGCTTAACTAAAGATTTCCCTTAAAATCTATCTTTTTCCTTTTGCTTTTAGTTTTAATGATAACTATTATTATTATTATTATTATTATATAACATAAAACTCTTGTATTGTTCGAAGAGTCACAATCACGATGTATCATAAAATAGAGATTACATACCCGAAAAATTACACGTAAGTCAAACGTATGAAAAAAGAAGATTGACAACAATACTCGTTTGTCTTCGTCCATCTATGAATATGAACTAATGATCTACCGACGACTTTTATTTTTTGTTAATTAAATTAAATCAATTTGATTTTAAAAATTTTTTTAATTTCAAGTATAGTATTGAATGTATAATAAATTTTAAAAATAATAAATCATGAATCGACTTTATGCCTTATCAAACTCTAATTAATCAATGTTATCATCATCAATTCTTTTTCATAATTAGCATGCATGAACAAGTTAGTTTTTTAGATAAGATTAATTTTGTTATGTTATAACACGATAGTTAATTATCACTCAAAAAGTACATGGTATGTATAGCGATTGATTTGCTTTCTATCCTCTCTTTTCTAATTTTATTATGCTATGATACTCAATTGTTTGAGTTATGAACATGAAAATTTATTAATATTAATACATTCAATTACTACTTTTATTACATCACTTTGAGAATTTTCAAACTGAAATGAAGTTAATTTAAAAAAAAAAAAAAAATAGACCTATCAATATGGAGAGAGTTACATTCAAACAAAGAAAAATATGGAGACAGTCCTCGGCAGTCCTAGTCTCTATATATTGCATTTCTTCCATTAAAATTAAACAATTCAACAATTCTACTATTTTCTTATCCATTACACTTAGAAAACAAAACGAAATATTATTTGTCACTACATATATTGTAAATACCCTGTAAAAACAGAACGAAATATGATTTGTCACCGCATATATTGTAAATACCCTGTAGAGACAACATACGTTTTCTGATGATGCATTTAAGTATTTGCATTTTCTTTCTTTCTTTTCGGATTTATTCTTTCAAACCACCCATGATCATCTTGTTTTGTCCGTAAGCTTGGATTAAATGCAAATTATTTTCTTTTCGAAAGGGAAAATGCGTATTTACTTAATTGAAAAGTTTCAAGTCTCCATTATTGGTAAAAATTGCTAGACATACAAAATAATTTCTTTTGGAGAGCTCCAAAGTAAAAATAGAAGCTTCACACTGAACACCTGATCAAATGGAGACAGGATTGAGAAGATTATTCCGATTTCAGCTTCAATTATTTCTCACACAAAAAACATTATACATCAAGTTTATTTTCACTATAGACTACTAAACTGCTTTCTATTAACAAGTTAAAACAAAACTTATATTTGGCCGTCTAATATATGGGTTCAGAATGAATGCAAAGTTGACAAAAACAGAAAGAAAACCTTCAAACTAACAAGAATATTAGTAGATAGTCTCCTACACGCATCGCCTGATTATCATACACAGGGATTGCTGATGAATATTGATTTCATCAACTTACCAGCCATAGATAGGGTTTTCCACCTGCGGAGGCAGGAGATGCAAGTCTTTACAGTGTTGCTTGTCGTAGTCCCGAGTACCGGGTATTGCCCCAGTACACAATCGGAGGAACTCGTTCCCCGTGAGACAGTAGTGTGCAAACGCAAACCCTCCATCAACCATCCCGGACAGGCTAGGCATTGAAACTGACTTTTTGATGATCTTTCCGTTCATTCTGCTCGATTTTGCATCATCTTTGTCATTATTTAAGATCCTGTCGAGCTCCGAGTATTCAATGAATCTCTGAGTAGCAGCTTCCCATGACAGTTTATATCGTTGCTCGGCAGTAAGAGGCTGAGGTTCATTTGTCAATGCTTCTTTCACTTTGGCAACGAAGTCTTCGGATGTCTTGTATGTCAAACAGTTAGGAAATGACCTAAAAAATTCATTTGACGGGTGATCTGCACATACTACGAATTTCCCCATAGCAAGTGCTTCTGCAGTAGCCGTGCAGAGTACGTCACTAACACTAGGATTTATGAAGACTTTGTAACTGCAAGCAAGGAAAAAAAGTATTAAGAACATTCATAAGCTCACCAACATGCACAACATGCGTGTGCAGATAAACATATTCATCCAGACAGAAAGCAAATTCATTTTTCTAGCTCGAAAGAGAAGCTCATCCTGAGGAGATTTTAAACTTGAACAGGTTCAATTTCGATGTATTTCATAGTTATTTGACAGTTTTTAATATCTAATAAAATACAATCCCCATTTGAACAAATGGTTTGCACATAAAACAGCAAAGGTTCTCGTGGAATCCTTACCCATGAAGAAAATCATCTGCATGGTCTCTCCCTTTCTGAAAGTTGAGATTCAAATCCAACCTTTTAGCAGTTCTCCGAACTTCATGTGAATCCTCTCCACTACCAAAAACATCCAAATTGAAACCATCAAGATCATTTTTGTGCTTTGCAAGCAAATCTATCAATTCTCTGTAACCCTTTGCCCAGACCATCTTGCCTAAAAAATAGGCTCCTTTAGAGAATGCTTGCTGCCCTAACTCCCTTTCTGCAGCAATTTTATTACCAATTTTCAAAAACTTTGGATTTACACCATGGACATTGCAAATCACAGACTTGGGTAAATCCTGAGTCGCAGCTGAAAGGCGAAGAACCTGGATAGAGAACACAAAATATTAGATCACAGGACACTTCATATATTGGTAAAATATTATTAAAGAGAAACATTATCAGTCAAAAAATGTTACATGGGCCACTTTCCCACAACCAACATACCTTGTGGCAGTATGCTCTTGTGACCCAATTGTTTATGTGTTTCACAAGGAATGCTTGAAGTGCTCCATTCTTCTCCCTCTTGATATACTCCAAGTAATTTGTATGGACAACACCAACTACATGATTGAATTTATCAGTCCAGCGCTTACCATGATGGTACCAATTCAGGTGTTCTGGTTCTTCTAGGATTGCAATGTCAGCATCTTTTGATGGAATAAACTCAGAGGTATCTCCAGCAGGTATTATACTACGTCTTTCTTTCGAGAACTGAGAACAAAATGAAACAAATGGCCAAGCATTGAATATACTTAGTACAATCAACAATTTGTTGCATAATTCAGTCCATCAAATAGCTACCTTTCCTGGATAAAAGGAGATTTTAAAATCAGCCTTAAATTCAATCCTTTCCTCGAGCCAATTGTGTATGTAGTTTTCCTGCTCTTCTGGCGAATTGAAAGTCACATTGGGATAAACTAATTCTTGATCCGACTTGCAAAGCCAGGGAACCAGGAGTGTGACATTTTGTTGTGCAGTCTTGGATAAATATGCTGCTCGGAAAAGGGGATTTACAGCAGTTCCTGTCATCCATGGAAGACTAGCAGTTGTGACAATGGCAACACGTCTTTTCTTGTCTGACAGTTCAGCCTTTCCAAGGTCTGTCCAAAATCTATCTTCATAATGATGTCCTGTACTTTGAAGAACGCTGGCTATCCTTAAATCTAGTTCATCATTTATGTTATCATTCTCAAGAACGGAGCATTCTCCTCCAGCTATTGAACGCAAGAGAAGATGTTCTCTGCGTTTGCTGCACAGGCTCTCCACTATCTTGTCACATATATCTGAAATTGAATTCAAAACATTGTTAAATTTAAAAGCAACTTCAAGAGTGCAACCTATCGCACTAATAAATCAATTAACAAAAGAAGAAAACAGGTAAAATATTCGTTGCCATATGGACACCCAAAGTTACAAATTGTAATGGTGCCCTTCATGATTAGATATCTCCAACATCGTAATTTAACCGATCAATTCTGGATGACCATACCTAGAATATGCAAACTATTTGTCATTCTCCACAAGGATGACTTTATATGAACAATCAATGTATAAAGAAGACAAGAGAAAGGAAGGGGGCAGTATCAAGATCAATAGCCAAATCATCAACAGAATTTCAGTTTTGTCCAGTATCTTCATTTCTTCCAAATTATTCAGGAAAGGATCAACGTAAATCTGACTGTCATATCCCTTATATCCTCTTCACTAACAATGTTTAGCCAAGTTGAAACTTCTCATATCAGGTAAATGACCCGTCAATTAGCCAAGTCATTGATTCGCATTGCAGAACAGCCACACTATTTGAACTCGTCAGTCATATTATTAGTCCATCATTAAGGTCAAGATACAGTACTGACAAAAAAAATGTACACAATAAAGAGTATGAACTTTCACTCTAGTAAAATATTTAAGCTATTTATCATGCCTTTGAATTTGAAAAATGAACTTAGGAAAAACAGTTGCAATCACTTGCCTTTTCTAACACCAAGTTGATCCAAAAATGGTCCAGATTGTCTAACCAAATGCGCCAAAAGTTCAGTCGGATCCAGTGGCGGGACGTCCTAAATCAGATAGAAAAGAAAACATTCAGCAAAATAGATCTTATAAATAGCCAAAAATCAAAGTCCAGTTAGATTTTGTTTTGGAGGCGAGTACATCTTATAAATTCTTCCCAAAGGCCTAGCTAATCCTCATCCCAGGTATTATCTATCACAACAATGTCAAAAGAAAATAACCGAAGATATTTAAAACCATTTGAAAAGTCACAAAATATATAAGTGTATGTGCCTTCCATCTCTTCTGATAACACAGGTGTCCAACAGGTTAACACACTAAGGCATCCACCTATAAGCACAATTAAATACAGCCAAATTATCCAGCTAGAAATTTTTTCATACACTTCTCTTACACACAACAAATTTGATTAGAATATTGTAAACAACTTGCATCATAAAATTACATGAGTAGGCAAACTCTACAAATCCATCAAATACTACAATGAACACAATGATGCACATAATTCAACGAAGAACGGACAAGAAGCATTTCCAGGAGCCCTTGTTGATGAAGTAAGCATTTCACAAAATCACATAGGTTAGACACCAACCTTTGACTCCTGAGGCTCTTTGCAAATGGCTTTCTGCACAAACATATAAATATCTTGTTAAAAAGCACGTCCAACTTGAGTTCACCAAACAAATCAGTCGTACAAAACAAGAAAGCATAAATGTGAGACACGGAAAACATTGTTAATAACCATTAGTAGTTAAAGCAAATATTCCAAAACTGGTAAACTATTAGGCAAGCTCATTTTTCTCTTTTTCTTTCTTTTCCTATGCTGGTGTAGCATGGGTGGAGAATCAAATTCAAGCCATTTTTTAACTGGAAAGACAACAAAACCAGTCTAATGGTAGTGCAATTTTACGGCTCAAAATTTGGTTGAACATATGTGTTTCATGAGCCAATGCATGGACCTCAACACATAATTCTTCTTAAAGCCTGGAGGCCAATAAAACACTTAATGCACAATCCTTTTTTCTTTTATTTTTGGTCTCCACGTGATATAATGATTTTATTATGCTACAATGTAGAGTCACATTGAAACTCAGTTGAAAAGCTTCGTCTTAATGATCATGGCCTGAGTCCAAGTTTCTTGAATTTGTTTAGGGAGCACATAAAATCCACCTCCTAAATTGCGGCTAACCTTGTAAAGGGGCTGATTCATTAAGACCTACAATAGTTCTCAAGAGCTAATTCCAGTACTCAACACCACTAACCATGTCTTTTTTCACTACTTCTTCATCTCTACCAATTGAATTGAGTCACTCCTCTAAACTAGAGCATCGACATTATACGATAAGAAATGACCAGATCACATAAATCGACTTCACTTAACTTGTCTCAAACCATAATTATCATTGTGAAAAATAATTTTATATCTTATCATTTCTGACCTTCCAAATATCCATCTTCGAGTCCTCATAAATCATAGGCTCATTATATCTGAGCAATAGAAAAATTTTTATTAACTTGGTGATTCTTCTACGATGAAAAAAAAAATCCTGTCATACTTCACCATTTCATCCCCCGGTGCATCTATAATGACCTCACATGATTACTTCTCAGCCATCAATTTCACCATTTACACCACTGACTCTAACCAGAATAACACTAAATCGTTTTCATATTACCATAACCTTCAAATTCTTAATCCCGTATATGCAACACACAATCTAAAAACAAGAACAAGACAACACAAAATTAAAAAGAAATTTATTAAAGAAAAACGTACCCAGCTGGATTTAACTTTCTCTAATAAATCACTACTCTTAAAGCCACCGAAAATTTCCTCCACCGATAATTCTCTCCTTCTCTCTAACTCCCGAAGCCTCGTCTTGAATGTCCGTATCGGCTCCCATGCACCAAATTGCTCCTCCCCCTCTCTCTCCCTCCAAAACTCCCTAAGCCGCACTCTTCCTCTTTTACCCCTGTCAAATTCCATAATTCCATCCTTCTCCTCGTCCACCTCCGATACTATCGCGTTCTTTATTGCTGATAAATCTATCCCAATCCTTGCCCTCGGTCCCCACTTCTCCAGAACGCGCTTACTGATCTCTGGCGCCGAGTAAACTCGCCTGAATTCCGATATTTTTGGCTGTAGTTTCTGAACAAAATCGATTTGCGCAGGCGAAGATTTATTTGAAGAATTGAACCAATTCTCAAACTCTCTGTCGAACGAGCTTGCTAAATTCTTAAACGTGTTCGCTCGGCTCTTCATCAGGTGGAAATCAGCATCCGCCGAGTCGCGTACCTCTCGCCAGCTCTTCGAGATGAACGAAAAAGCGTTCGACGACGTCGACGCTTGCGTTTCATTGTCCATGGCTAATTTTTTTCAATTTTTCCCTTTTTCTTCTAAATTCGGGATTTTTGAGAGGTTTTTCTCTTTGTGAAGGAAAATTACGCTGGAGAAGACGAAAGAGAGGGGTGAAGCTCGCGTACCTTTCGCCGAGGTTATTCTGGAAGGTGGGAGTACACGTTGGAAGACACATAGGATTAAAATTATAGGGTCGTTAAGATGTGTTGACGTGGACTGTGGACTGTCACGTGTTGTGGTTCCGTGGCGTGTTCTAATTGGTTATGGACGATTCTCGTGGGAATATCTTCTGAAGTTGCGAATATGCCAGAGGGAAACTAACGGAGTGCGGATGCGGTCCTATTCAAAGTTGATGTGATAGATGACAAGTGGCGAGTATGTTTAATGAAGTTAACTACTATATATTAATATATTAGTATAAATCAATATATATTATTTAATATAAATTTAAATTTTAAAATTTAAAACGTAAAATTTGTACAGAACTTAAAGTCAAATTTTAAAATTTTAAATGTGTGTTTTAAATTTTAAATTTTTAAACAGTAAATTTATATATTAATAGTCAATCTGGTGTTTAATTGTTAAATCATAAAACATAAATCAATCAAAAAAATAAAAATTTAAAAGTTCTTGAATAATTTAGAAGCAATCCACTATGAAATGAATTTGAACCAAACACTTGTTCAATTCTACATGTATGATATGTGTGAAGATTGAATTTCATATTTCTCATCTTATATAGTAAAGTAAAAAATTAAATAAATAAATAAAAATTTTTAATATCAACAATGAAAAAATTATTATATTATCACTCTAAAAATATCAAAATAATATGAATATTATAATATAAAGCACAAAATTTGTGAACACCAATTAATTCTATAAATTTTTAACACACACGCACACGTGTGTGTGTGTGTGTGTGCACGCATGTGCACGTGTGTGTGTGTGAAATAGAATAGAAACACAACAAAATAATATAATATTAATTTAAAAATAAAATAAAATAATTTATGCAAAAATTAATCAAAGTGCTATATTAATAATAGAGGCTTATAGTATAATTGTCATGTTCTAAGATAGTATTTTTTTTTTTTTCCTCTCTTAATTGTTTAAAGGATAATGAAGACTATCCACCAAGATTTAATTATTAATTTTTCTGAATTAAAGTGATTATAATTCACAGGTAAAGTATAATGATATTTCATTAAAAAAAATTAAATACATTTTTCTTTTATCAAGAGTTATAATTGTATAATATAATTGTAATGTTCGAAAATAATATATCTCTCATTTTTCAATTACTTGAAAGATAATAGAGACTGTCTACTAAGACTTAACTATTAATTCTTTTAAATTAAAGTAATTACAAGTCAGAAGTTGGGCAAAGTACTGTTTAAAAAAATTTCTATACATTCTCCTTTTATAAATTTATAGAATTATAATTGTTCTCAACTAATGCAACCCTTAGTTAAATTACAATTATTCTGAATAATTACATTTCTTGATAAAATTATGATTACTCTTAACAATTACAACTTTTGGTAAAAAATAATAATAAATAAATAAATAAATTATATATTTAAAAATATGAACTTTTAAGTTGAATTTGAGCTTAAGAGCCGCAAGGCCCAAAACTCATCTTTAACATTTAATATATGTATATGAATGCATATAAAAAAGTGGGTTTGGAGCTCCAACATGACCCATCTTGTTGGCTATGTAAGCCCACATCCTTTATAATCATTTTTAAAGTATTTAGGAGAGCATTATATTTTTAATGTTCTATTTGTAGCATCCTTTGTAGAATGGACTTGATTATTTATGCCAAATTTTGCAATATTCTAGTTCTTGTTGTGGCAGCAGTCCACAATTCTATGTCCAACCTTTTCATATATCCAATAATTGCCTTTTATTCTTTTAAAAGCTTTTTTCTTTGGTTTATGTGACTTTGCTCTTTTCTTTTCTTCTTTTTTATTGTTTTCTAGTTCTAGTTTTTCAGATTGGAGGAACCATCTTCAATTATGTTAGCCTTATTTTTCATAAGACTTGTATTAGCCTTATCCCCTATTTTGTGATCCTGCTCTACTTGCAACCTTAATATCAAGTCTTCTATAGTCATCTCCCTATGTTTATGTTTTAAATAAATTTTAAAATCTTTTCAAGCAGAAGGCAACTTTTCAATTATAACACTGACCTAAAAATGTTTGTTTATAGAATTTATAGTTTTTTAACTTGCTTGATCACTATTTTAGTGTCAACCATCTCATACTTGAAAATTTTACTAATTACAAATTTCTTTACTCCTGCATCTTTGATTTTATATTATTTTTTTAGTAATTTCCATACGCTTTTTGCAGTAGGATACTCTAAATATATATTATATAGAATATCATCCAACTTATTTAGAATATAATTTTTACACAAAAAATTTAACTACTTTCAAGTCTCTATTGTTATCATTTTTTCTTTTATCATAGGGGCTTTATCATATTTATGAACATCCTCTTCAACTATATTTGCCAAACTTATGTTTGTCAACCCAGAAATCATTTTCTGTTACCAACGTTTGAAATTCAATCCCTTCAACTTTTCTAATTTCTCATCATTTTTTAAAATACCACTTATATCTAATTGAGCATCCATCGACATTGTCTTAGGTTGTTGGAACTAAATAATCAATCTGAGCTTCATAATAAATTTAAATCCAATGATTAATATAGATAGATAGATAGATGTGTGTTTTTGTGTGTATAATAAAAATATAACAGAACAATATACTATTAATTTAAAAAAAAATAACTCACAAGAAAATTAATCAAAGTACAAAATTAATTATAGAAGCTTATAATATAATTGCAATGTCATAAATTAGTATGTTTTTCGTTTTTTAATTACTTAAAGCACAATAGAAACTGTCTATAAGGATTCAACTATCAATTATTTTAAATTGAAATAATTATAATTTATAAGTCAAATAAAGTGTAGTAATTTTTTATTAAAAAAATTTTAATATGATCTCTTTTTATAAATTTATTTAATTACAATTATTCTTAACTAATGCAACACTTGGTAAAATTACGACTATTATTAATAATTACAACTCTCAGTAAAAAAATAATAATAAATAAATCATAAATTTAAAAATATGGGCTTATGTTCTCCTTTAAAATATAGGATTATAATTATTCTTAACTAAAGCAATTATGAATAAAATTATAGTTGTAAATTATAGTTGTTCTAAACGATTACAACTTTTGATAAAAAAAGATAATAATTATTAGATAAATAATAAATCATAAATTTAAAATTTGATATATATATAAGTAGTGGGTTTGAAGTTTCAATAAGACCAATCTTATTGACCATTTAAAATCATATTCTTTATAATGCGTTTAGGAGAGTATTATATTTTTAATGCGAAAGTTGTATTTTTTTTATTTGAACACTTAAATATCTCAATTTATTGTGCAAAAAGTTTTAATGTTTAATCACCAAAATTGAAGATAAATTTAATTTATATTTATATAATATGTATAAAGAGACAAAATTCTCACAATTTATCCGTGACTGTTTAAATATTGCCAATTCATAAAGTGGATGATTGGTCTCGAATTGACAAGGAGATCAACTATGTTTGATTTCTTCAGCTCTGTTTGAAGTAAGTGATTTGATTCTTCCCATTATGATACTGCTAAGCTAGTATTCACAAAGAATTTGGGATGTTGTAAGCCACGAAAATTTTATACGGTTAGTCGTTATTTACACACAAGACGATTTTAATCTGTACAAAAAACAAAAGCATAGCAAAGTGTAGGCGGGAGGAAGGCCGCTCCTTTTGCCAAGGGAAAAGGAATGAGTGGATTTGGCGTCCTCATTGGCTGTAGTGGGCTAATAAAAATGTGAACCCACCATCTTTTGTCCCTTTGATGATTCAACTTGCAAGTCATACTCTTTATTTTTTGTTCCATTCACACCTTGAAAATTGCGTTTGTTAGTCATTATACATATTAAGATTCTAGTTTTATAATATATATTATTTTTTTGTTTGTGAGATCTAACACTTTGGTTAGGATTTTAGTGAAAATTTTCATAGATTTGTTTATATTATTTACGTCATAATTGTATTGATAATTTTGTAAGTAAAAGTTTAGGTAAAAAATTTATATCTCTAACACCATTTATTTATAATTGATTAATTTTGTAAGATATTAAAATATATTATATTATTAGAAAATATTTTATTTTTACTGTCTAGGTTAATTGAGAAGATGTTTATATTATTCCAAAATTGTTTTGTTTACTGAAGTAATCTGTGGACGTTTTGTAAGTTGACATGCTGATGTTAAGAAGTTACTTCAATTTGAATCCAAAGCTAGTGTTAAGAATGGATGGTATGAAATGACTGCTTAATTGGAATGGATGGAATACTCTCTTAAGCTTAATAATACTCATAAAAATTTGTGAAGCGTTAAATAAATTATTTTAAATAGGAGAAAAAAAAAACTCGATCAAACTCGATCAAATAATTTATGAAAAGCAAAATTCATAATTTTACTGATATATAAAAAATAAAATAAAGGAGAGCTGTAATTATATAGACTACATGTTGCTATTGAATTTAATAAACGATTCGTTAATAAAATGTGAGTAATAGCTGATAAAATTTATATGGATTTTATTAATGAGTATTTTTAGGGTGTTTGTAATATATTTTTATTTATTGTTTATAAAATTTTTAGTATTTAATATACTAATTGACTGACGATGAATTTTAATACATTGAAAAATATAAGTTATTAAATGTAAAAATTTTAATAAGTTTCTTAAAATACTCGTTAATAAAATTTAATTTATCTATAAACTGTTTATTATAAGCAAAAATTTCAATGACTGACAATAATATTTTGAAAAATAACATTTAAGAGCATATCCAAAAGATATATGTTATTCAAGGAGTTTAAAATGACCAAAACTCTTATTTCTATTGATAAAACTCTTTTGCTGCTCTTCAAAAGTTAATATATATGTTTTATTGTTATGATGTTAAATAGATATATTGAAGTTGTTGTAATCATATGCATTCTTTAATTTTTCAACAATCAATTCACACAGAAGCACTCACCGGGTGTAGTCGAGTAGTTCTATCTTTAAAGAATATTTGTGCTAGTCTTGAGTTCGAATTTTTTAAAATATATTCAAGTGTAAGAGCCTGGTGCAACCGAAATTTTATCTTGTACTTGGTATCACTGCAGTGTGATCCTTGTACATGATCTTAATTGATTCAGGACAGGTACTGTGTGATCTGCGAATACGTATCCCAAAAGGGTGAGTGCCTGTCTCATGTATGATCGGTCGCCGCAATAATGACTGAGTATATGAGTTTTCTCGTCATCTAAAAAAAAAAAAATTCACACACACAAAAAAAAGAAAAAAAAAACTTGATAATTGTAATCGTTGACTAATTTAGACTCGAAATCCACCATTGATTTCTTATGAAATAAATAAAATTATATAATCAACCACATTGATTTCTTATGAAATAAATAAAATTATATAATCAACCACATTGACATATTGCAAATAGAAATTATTAACAAAATATTGAGAAATTTTAAATTTAAAAAGAATATTAAATGAAAAAGAAAGGCAAAAACAAGAATGCTAACAAAACACAAAAAAAATTTAATTTAAAAGTGTGTGCGTGTGGAGTGGCCGGGCCAATGGCCATTGCACCAGCCTGTGTGAGCGGGCGAGAAGATGGCGCATCGCTTGCTTTTCTATTTTTTTTTTTTTATTGAAATTATTCAAGTATTTCTTCAAATACTTTACTCAATTAAACTCATAAGTCTTAATTTATTTTCTTTAATTTTTTATCCTAAAAAAATAAAATTATTTTACGAATATTACAATCATAATACATTCGTAATCACATAACGTCAATATATTTTGTTATTAAAATAAACTATCAACCAAAAAAATTTAATCAAAATCTAGAATATACAATTTTTTTAACATAAGTAAACAAAATATCTCATGGTGTATTTATTAGGTGGTCGTGGTCTGTCTTCTCTATTATCTCTTCTTCTCCTTCTAATATATTTCCTATTTATCTTTGTAATAAACACATAAATTTTTTTTAAAAAGTCAAAATTAGTTAAATAGTGCGTGGCAAAAAGGCATCTTAATTTAAGTGGTCAAAATAATAAATTTTAAGTTGACGTGATTAAAAAAATAAAATAATCACAAGTGATCATAATTTAAAATTTTTTAAAAAAGAGAATGACAAATTTTTCCTATAATTTTTTAAAATGTTATTTATCTTCATATCAAAAAGTTTATGATAAATAAATCCTATAATTTTTTAAAATATTATTTATCCTCTTATTAGAATATTTATAATAAATACTCTTTTATAATTTAGGAAACTGTTAAAAATTCTCTTAAATAAAGACAAAAATATAAATTTTTGTTATATAAAATTTTGACTTTTATCATATAAGTCTCTACTTTTATCATAAAATCCTTAAAAAAAATAATTAAAATTTAAAAATATTTAAATTTAATTTATAATTTTTATCATACTTTATACTAAAAAAATTTATCAATTAATTTTTAAAAGCTAAATTTAAAATATTTTATTTTATATACATAAAAATTTAAAAATTATTTTTATTTTATAATTTAAATTTATAAAAAATTTATTTTATTTCTGTTTCTAAAAATTAAATAAAAGTATTTTAAATATTTTATGTAAATATTGAACTCTTATAATACTTTATACTATAAAAAATGTTAAATTATAATTTTATAATTATAAATACTTTTTAAAAAAGAATTTATCAAATGTAAATATCAAGTTATAAATTAAATTTTTTTATTATATAATACTTTGTACTAAAAAATTTACAATTCAATTTGTAAAAATTAATTTAAAATATTTTTATTTTATATTTATAAAATTTATGAAATATATTTTATTTATAAAAAAGATAAAAATAGTTAAACATTCTTCTGGCTTTTATTTTTATTTTTTTGAGTATAAAAAATAATTTTATAAATTTTTATAAATATAGAACAAAAATATTTGAACCTTCTCTGGACTCTTATTTTTATTTTATAAATATAAAAAAATTCATAAACTTTTATGAATATAAAATAAAAATATTTAAACATTTCTACTTTAATTTATGGCAGATATTTTAATATATTTTATTTTTATTTTTAAAAATTAAATAAAAAATAATTTAAATTATTGAAAAATTATACATTTTTAAATAAAAACAAAATAAAATTTTTATAAATTAAAGTTATAAAATAAAAATAAATATACAAATTTTTATGAATATAAAATAAAAAAATTTTAATTTAATTTTTAAAAATTGAATTATAAATTCTTTTAGTATAAAATATTATAAAGTAAAGAAAAATTAATTTATAATTTTACATTTATATTTTATAATTTTTTTAAAGTACTTATGAATAAAAAATTATAAATTATTTTTTTATAGTATAAAATATTATAGTCGTTTAATAATTTAAATAAAATATTTAAATTATTTTTATTTAATTTAAAAAAAAATAAAAATTTTATAAACTTAAGTTAGAAAATAAAAATATCTTAAATATAATTTTTTTAAAATTAATTTATAAATTTCTTTTTGTATAAAGTATTATAAATTAAAGTATTAAAATTATAAATTTAATAATTTTTTTGAAGGGTTTATATGATAAAAGTTAGTAATTCACATGATAAAAATTTTATAATTTTGTTTTTATTTAATTTTTTTCTTTTTTACTTCCCTAAACTATAGAATTATTTATTATAAATATTTTAATGAAAAAGTAAATAAAATTTTAAAAAATTATAAGAGATATTTATCACAAACTTTTTGATAAAGGAATAAATAACATTTCAAAAAATTATAAGAAAAATTTATCAATTTTTTATTCAAATTTTTGATAGATATTATGGCTAAAACATTACAATATAAATTCCAAAACAAGAATTTTATTTTTTTTTATGAAAAGGATTTAGTTTTGGCTTTTTTCTAAAGGATGATTTAGATATATTAAATTAATAAATACCAACTTTTGTTTTTATTTATCTTTTTTTTTTTTGTTTTTTAATACAACTAATTTGGTTTTCATCTATATCATCAAATTATAGATTTTGCAATTTTTTTGATAGTAAAATAAATTTTTACAAAAAAAATATGATAAAAATGTAAAAATGAGTATTTTTTAATTTAGAAGAATAAATGTTATTTTAATTAAATTTTAATAACTTATTTAAAATTTTTATTGACAACGTCTTTTTAAATATTATTAATTTAAGCCGATGGTACGCGTCAACTGCGGCCCCAAATGGCCCCCGCCGCCAATATGGCCACAGGGGAAACCGCCACGTGTGAAAACCCATTACACCAGTCTTCTTTTCCCTTAACGACGAAGTGATCGGTTAAGGACAAAACGATAAATTCACCAAACACAGCTCTCTTTTCGGCAACTTGCAATGCGCAAGCTAGATTTGGGTTCTGTGTTCGACTTTTGAAAGAGGAATTCATTTTCTCCAACATTAATTCCTCGCATAAAAATTTCAAAAAGTTATATTCCTTAAAGAGAGGGATGGGTTTGCTCTCCAACAGGTAACGATGCTGAATTTTTTACCATATTTTTAATCGAAGAAATTGTTTTTGATCCAATCAGAAATGATATTGTTGTGCTGATGAATGAACGGATATGCAGAATTAGTAAGGAAAGCCTGAAACCAGGGGATCATATTTATTCTTGGAGAACTGCTTATATTTATGCTCATCACGGTTTGATTTCTTTTCATTTCTTTTTAATTCTTTTTAATTTTTTCTGTTAAATATGATACGCTGGCATTGTTTAATGGGATAAATCTGAACAGAAATGTAAGCTCTATATTCATGAATGAGTTTAAATATCTTTAGAAATTGCTGAGGATATCTTCTTCTTTTTTTCTTTCTCTAAAACCCATTAAATATTCAGTAACAATCGAGATATAAACTGTTGCACAAACATTAGTTGATAGTAGTTACCATTGTCAATGATTTTCATTTCTCTTGATCTAAATACATTTTTGAGCGCTTTAAAGAGTGTGATTATTTTTCATTTTCATGTTTCAAACATTAGTTGATTGTTTGTTTGAAATGGAGTTGTGTTGAATGATATGTTTGGATAATTTGAAGGTTTCTTTGCATGCAAAATTTAAAGAGAAGATTGTAGAGTTTATTTATATCGGATGGTTTGGAACAAATTGGCATTTTCACTTTTTGATTTGTAATCCTCAGTATGTAATTTCTAAACTTTGATTGATAACAGGCATTTACATTGGGGATGATAAAGTCATTCATTTTACTAGACGTGGCCAGGAAGTTGGAACGGGAACTGCACTTGATCTCCTTTTGGTAAGCTCAGGACCAGCTCGATCTCTAGCACCATGCCCTACCTGTACACACAATGAAGATGATCATGGAGTCATCTTGTCATGCTTAACTTGCTTTCTTGCTGGCGGGGTCTTGTATCGTTTTGAGTATGCTGTTAGCCCTGCTCTGTTTCTAGCGAAAGCTCGTGGTGGAACTTGCACTCTTGCAGTCTCAGACCCAGATGACATTGTTGTCCATCGAGCAAAATATCTGCTTGATAATGGCTTTGGGTGCTATAATGTCTTCAAAAACAACTGTGAGGACTTTGCTATCTACTGCAAAACTGGACTACTAGTTGTGGACGAAGGAACAATGGGCCAGAGTGGCCAAGCGGTGTCAATAATAGGCGGACCGCTTGCAGCTGTTCTATCAACGCCAATGCGTCTTGTGTCCAGCAATGTCTACGGGATGGTAGCCACAGCAGTCACTGTGTATTGTGCCAGCCGATATGCAGCTGACATTGGCATGAGGAGGGACATCCTAAAAGTCTCGGTGGAGGATTTAACAAGGAGACTGGCAACAGGCTTGCTGCAGGTGGGCGAACCCCAGATTGCAGCTATGCCTGCTCGGTAGTATATCTTTTTTATCACTTGGTAATTGCGTGATTTCATGCTAAATCTTTCCTTTTATATGTCCTGGATAATTGTAATGTCTCCTATGACTTTTAAGAGTGTTAAGTGAGGCAACTTATGTGGAACCTTGTTTTAGATGCATTTGCTGTTGCTGAGTTGTTTGCGATCCATTTATTAAGGTGTTTAAAGCTATTTGTTAACTTCATGAATCTTTTGCATTGGGTGATCTTATTGCTTGTAGCTGTTACGACCTTGTGCTGATATTTTTTATTTTTTTTTCATATTAATGCCTTCGTGATAATTTTCTATGTAACTTGCTTGAATATGAATAACATCCCTTCCTCTTAAAAATACCAGGATTATCCGAATCAATCTGTCCACTTTTTCACGAAATATTTTTGGATGGATGAAGAATCGGTGCTCTAACTACTGTAAAATATCTGTCTAGCTTTTTATACCAAAATTAAATTAATCAATTTTCAAAATCTAGAATGGAAAAATTAAAACAAAAAGTATTGAGAATTTTCAAACAAAAGTCTCCGAAAATTTAAATATCCATACTAGGATGGAACATAAATTCTAGTGTTACAGTAAAATACCGGCTATTTTGCGCTTTGCTAGCCAGCATAAAAGATTTAGCAGAAAATTGCAAACGTAAGAAGCCAGTTCTAGATAGTAAAAGAAATTAGAAACATCACAACCAAGTTATTTTTATCAACTGCACACGGATGCATCGTCAGAGATCCTCTTAAACAAGCAAAACTGCATTTATACAACCATCATTCTCTGGATTATTCGTCACTTGAGCGTATTTTCCTGCGTCATAAAAAATAATAAATAAGAAAATACAATTAAAGACCGCAGGAGAAAAGTTCATGCAGCAGAAACTGAAACCAAAATCTTACCCCAAACAACTTTTCCAGCCGGTGTTACTAGACCCAATTCACTGACATTCACCTGAAATTCAGAGAGGATGTATAAGTCATACAGACAACACATATTAAAGATACATTTTTCATGGCTAATCATATCTTACCTCGATGATTGTCCCCTTGGTCATAACACCAAGGGAGGTATACATTGGACCATTAGGATTCTTCTTTACTCCAATGATCTCAAGATTGAAGGTGCATTTGAGTTCAGGGTGTGTTACATGAGCTTTAGTAAAACGCAACCCTGAAGGTCGAATAAACCGCTCATACTTGGGAGGTTTTCTTGTAAAACCAGGGCCTACAAATGTGGCCTTAGTGACCATCCTCTTCCATTGCTTGGCTGTAAAAGAAAAAGTGGGAAGACTCAGAAATCATGGAGATACTATTGACAAATACAGCTAAATTTCTAGGAAGTAAGCAGAACCAGCCTGACCGACATATTATGCATTACCGTTGTAGGATACACATAAATAAAAGAACGAAATATCATTTGACCACTTCATAGCAAAAATCCAATGCCCAAATCAACAAGGCTTAAGGTCTTACTCTTCTATCTAAACGGATACCCAACACCCCCAATATGCAAATCAGCTGTGTAATAAAAGTGGTGAGAATACTCACTTCTTCTTTTACCGGATCTAATCACTTTAAACATCTCATCTTCAGCCACTGGCCTAACCTGGAGCGAGAAAACTTTCAAGTTAATCAACACAAAATTAAAGAAGTAAAAACATTCAACATAACTACAAAGGAGGGAAAATACATCCCAGGAGAAAGAAAAACAAAGATATATCGGAGATGAAAAAGAAGAAACTGAATTTTCCAACTCACCTTGGGTAGAGGCACCTCCCATTTTCCAGCTTTCTCTTTTCGTTTTTGCTTGATGGTGTTGCTAAGAACCTACAAACAACAAAATGTCGAATTCCCAACAAGAAGGATTCTATCGTATACAGATCAGCATGCAATTAAAATCATCAACATCTTGCCTTTGCTCTTGTCGTGTTTTCACGATCAAGTAAATAGGCAGGAACAGCTCCTTCTTGAACTTCATCATCTACCTTTCTCCTACTTGTTGACTCTTCATGCATAGCTAATCTATGACATGATACAAAAGTGATGAACAGCAAAAACATATAATGATCAACTCTATATGGCAGTCAGTATATCATTCATAACTAGTCAGGATAAACACAACTAATGTTTACATAGTGGTGAGTCGGTGTTATTGTCAATCTACAATCTCACATGATAACATCAACGCATAAATTTCACACATACATAACACATAACACTGAAGATTTGCTTAAATTTTTACAACTAGTAAGTTGGAAACACGACACTATAAAAGCTCTAAGACAATACTTACGTAGTGTTCTCCACGATTAGAAAAAATTAAAAAATTGACAACAGTACTAGAATAAACACACCAAAACAAAAGCCTATACTCAACGAAAAACCTGTGCAGCGCCCAACGCCTGAGATAAAACTATTAATAGCCAATGGCTCACCTAATTATAAGAGTTCATTCTTTATAAGCTAATAATTACGGCTTAATAAATTTGTATCTCCCTCTCTAACACTCCCCACCCCTCCTTATTAATTACATTAACATAAACAAAATCAACAGAAAATTTTTTCCACAAATTGGAAAATTAATCAAGGGGGAAACAAACTCACGTTTTCTTCATGAGGGCCTTTTCAGCGTAGCGTTTCTTAGCAAACATCTTGCCCTTGATACCCAAAGCCTGAAATTGCATTCCAGTTAAAACAAAAAACATATAAAATCAGCATAAATAAACATAATTAAATTAAATTATAACGAACAATTAACTATACCTTTTGGGCGGTTTCCGAGAGCTTGTGGACTTCACGCGCATCCTTCTTGCGCTTGCGCTCGAAGTGATCCAGTCGGTAGCCATGTCGCTTCCTGTGAAGCTCAATGTAATCTCCTTGCGGCTGGTTTAATACACAAAAGGGAAAAGAAACATAAGAGAAAAAGAAAATTGAGAATTGATTCAATTAAAGTTGCAATTAACGTTAAATCCAGATATAAAAGGAAGAAGATCCAAAGATTAACCATTTTGAAACGGTTTTGATGTCCAAGTTGCAGAGGGAGAAAGCCAGAGAAATCCTAGGGTTTTCTCTGAGGGATAACATGGGTACGGGTCGGTTATCGGCGGACACCTGACAAATTACTGGGTTGGTGCCAAAATGGGCTAGATTGACATAAATGGGTTCACGCCATATTAAATACACTCCAAGATTGAAGTTAATAAACTACTGTCTAACCTTCCTCTGAAGCCCAAAACTTTTGACATGTTTTGGATCATCTTACAGAAATCTAATATAAGACGGTCATTCATTTCACATAATTTATATGCACATTTATTCAGATAACATTTGTTTTTTATTAAAATTAAATTAGTATAAAATTTTAATATAATTAATTGTTTCATATTTTCAAGTAAAACGCATCTGAATATACATTTGAATCATTCATCTTATAAAGATATTAATAAAATAATTCTAACTCAAACACATTAACAAGTATTATTATGCTAATTGTAATTTTGTCATAAATTATAATGTTATATTCAAAATAAATATATATTAAGGCAATTTTGATGAATCTTTTCTATTTTCCACACATTTTAATTCTCACTCAAGACCGTGGGCAAATAAAAATCAAAACGTTTTCTCTTTCCAAATTAATGTAAGGAAGAATCAATTATTTAAGCTCTTAATTTCTCTGTAATTTGATAAGGGCAAATCAAATAAGTTATTTATGTGTGAATTTGAAAGAGAAAGTGTGAAAATTCAATGAAAAAAAATAATAATAACATCTTTCAAAAGAAAAAAAAAGATAGATTTTTATATAAATAATGATGTAAATAAATTATTCTCAAATTTTTGATAGGATGATTTGTAATAGTAAAATCAAGTCACATTTTTTAAGCGCTTATTCGTATTCAAATTTAAGAGTGTGTATAAAATGCGATAGAAATGTGTGCAAATTAAAACAAAAAATGATGTAAATAAATTAGACTTTGAATTATACATTTAGGAATGTTTTTTCTCATAATTAGAGCAAAAATTTATTCTTCACAATAATAACTCATTTTTATATAGTATTTTGATGCAAAGGTTGAGTTAGAGATTTCAGTTGGAAAATATGAGACAGAAACAATACAATACCAGTTCGAGCTGAAAGCTAAGATATGTAAGTCTGCCCTTAAAAGCTATTTCTGCCTTTTAGAATAATATTCTATTGCAATAACTTGAGGATACAATAGCTAATGATTGTTGTAGAACTTCACTCGAAATACAGTAATCTTTGAACAATAACTTTGAAAATAATGAATGCTTTAGCAATGATGTAAGGAAGATAATATTGCAAAACAGAAAAGTTTTGATAGTGCCTTCCAATACGCGTTTAAGGTCAATTGGATTTTTCTAAATTTTAAGGTTAATTGGGTTTTATTTAAATTTAATTTTGGGTCAACCCATTTGGTGGTACGATTCTTTTGTCTTATTGGAGTTAACAGCGTGCTTTGTAAGTGTTTCCCCATATAAACACTTCAAAACTCTCGCAATTAATCAATGTGGAATGTGAAATTTTGAAATAACGTATAAAACCACAACAATTTCTTATGCCATTATGGCAGGTGAACCAGCGATGCGACCCTATTAATGATATGATGAATAACAACAAATAGCGTCATACTTATAATATAAAATATATACTCGAGAACATGTAAGCAATGGCGCATAATATGAATATATTGTTCTCCTACAAGGTTATCCAAAGAGACTTATCTTTGGGAATAACGGACTAAAAGCTCGTGGTCTGAAAGAAAAGAAGAATCAAGTCCTGCACATTGGCATTTAGCAACAAGAGAAAAGAGAAGAGAAGAGAAACAAAGGCTGTCATGGTAATATAGGATGGGAATGGATCATATGGAATAATTCTCTCTGGGACTGTCCCTTTCTAATTGGGTCCATTTCAATTCTTTTCCCATATTCAAACGAATTATACATATACATTTATCAATTAAAGAAATAAAATATATATATATATATATATATATATATATATTTGAATTGATAATAAACAATAATAAATATTTCTGCATAGTAAAATATTTGGAATATAATCTTTAGAAACATAAAAAAAATATTTATATTTAGCATCAATTGAAATATTATTTAATCTTTTGGTCTTTGGACCATGGTCCCCTTAGGACCTAACGAAGCTACAACATTTAAAATTGAATGCAATGCCTGTCCTACCTTAATGAAGCCGCCCTTGGTACCATCCTTTAAAAGGACATGCGTAGTTGCATTTTTTTCAAACTCTTTATAATTTTAATAAAAATCAAGTTTATATCCTGAATATTTTGTTTTGTTTAGGAGAGTTTGTTAGTTAAATTAATTAATATCCACGAGCATAATTCAAGCTCAACGTACAATTAATGTCTAATAAATGTATAATTAAGAATTTGCATCTTGTTTTAAGATTTGGTCATTGTTTTTACAATACATAAGCAAGAGGATTGAAGCTAATTGGTTGGCTTTTATAAACTATCAACAAGGTATGCGAAGGTGACACAATTTATTGAACGTCCATTAATTTGGAACTTTTTTTCTTTAATAATGGTGTATTTTGTACTCATTATATTATAACACACTTGTACAATTAGTAAAATTTATTTATTATCAATAAGTTTTTATTATAACATCCAAAATTTTTCTTTCTGATCATAAATTTTGACAAAAGAAGAGAAAGAAACTATTAACAGAATATAAAGCAGCTATCTTTAACTTAACGATAATAAAAAATACAATCAAAACCAATACAAAGGAAGTATTGCATCTCATGATATACATTAAATTTATATAAAAATTGGAAGAATAATTTTATAATTTATAAAATAAAAATTTGTACTCAAATTAATACAACAAATAATGTGACAAAATGAAAAATTGTCTTGTATAAAAATATCATAACAGGTAACAAAATAAATATGTATCTTAACTTTTTAAATATAACAAAATTTTAATTGTAATAATCTATAATATTGTTACCCAAATTTTATAGAAACGAAAGATTCAGCACATTACACAGATTTATTGTTGCGGTCGACGTAGAACCCTTTTGGAAATTATCTGAAATCACAGAAAAATGAGTTAGGAGTGAAGCCGAATTACCGCCAAGTAAACTCCAACACTCAAGTTAGCAAAATGGTGTATGGCCAAGAAAAAAGAGAAAGTACTTGTGTTTGAGTATTTTACCTACTCAAGAGACTGGGCTCGAAAAATATTTGTGAATATAGTATCGATTTTTTAATTACTCAAAAATGGCTCTCTCTAAAAGTTCCAAGATTAGGAGAAGAATCAAAAGTCCCAACAGAGGTTTTGGAAGCCCCCTGTTACATGCATTGCCTTCACCATTTATAGGACCTCTGCACGTGTGAGCATCGGAGAACGGGAGTTTGGTTAGACAGGAATAGGTATAGTAGTTGGATTAATTTTTTCACTACTCCTTTACGTTAGGTCTGGTGTAATAATGAACACCTATAACTTGTCGCATACGGCGCTACCTAACGTGATAGGACGCTAGAATAGTTACTTGAATAGCATAATTGTCACTCCCATCTTCAACTCTTATTTTTGAAAGAGGCGTGGGATCGCCTCGGTAGTCAAGAAGAGATCGCCTCGGTAATTAAGGTGGGTATCAAGATACCGAGGCGGTCATGTCGGATTAGACTTTTTGTATCTAGGGTCGAAAAATTTTAACTAAAATCGGTCTCAAATCGATAAGTGTCATCAATATATAATATTTAACATATAATTATTTTTTGTTAGAATAAATTTTTATGTTCAAAGTTCATTACTGTATCCACGAGAAAAGGAACGAAGATTTGACGCAAAAATAAGTGTAAAAAAGAAGAGAATTTTGAGCACCGACTCAATATAATTGTAGTGAAAATTGGCAAGTGTGTTTGTAGTGAAGCATAACAAACTCAATCTATAAGTGTATTATATTCTATTTAACGTGAATATTAACAATATCCTTGTTGGGATTTAACATACACACCCATATATGTTACTTTTTGACCCATTGGGCGTAAGTTACCTCAATCAACACAATACAGAAGACTTACCATATGATATGGGACGCAATTTTCGTCTCTGCTTTTGCACCAATCAAATTCCAATTTTCCACGAACGCCTACCTAATTATAATACCAATCGGCTACATTATTTTATAAAAACAATTTAATATAAAATTATTTTTTTCCCAACAAATGAAAAACAAAGATATAGGGTAATTGCAACTTTCAATTAAGAAAATTATTCGATCTTAACTTGTTATTATATGTACATGTATAAGGCAGCCATCAAATGAAAGCACACAGCTTAAAAATTCCCCTTTATAATTAATTAATTAATTTTTTTTTATGTAATATTGCCACGCTCTACTTGCTTTTAAAAATATAAAAATTTAGGTAGTAAAATATTAATATTATCAGACCGGATTACGTAAATGATCATACACGTATTAGTAGAAATATATGAAATATTATTATTTTCACGAACAGTTTGATTACGTTCCAAATAGAAATGTTGATTTTCATTAACAGAAAATACTGTTGTGGTCATATCTTTGATTTGATTTGATTAAATTAAGGAAGCCAAACGTTTTTGTTATTACTTGATTAGTCCAATTTTCTCCACCGACAAATATAATTAATGCTTAATTGTTGACATAGATTGCGTTTCACGATAATTACCCACCAAGAATAGTTAATCGATATTTTTTTAAAATAAAAAAAAAAGAATTTTAGTCATTAAAAAATTGGTTTTAATTAAAAATAACTTCTTCTTTTTTTTTTTTTTCTCATTAAGAAAACCACTTTTGAAATAATTAATTTTCAGTCTCCGTTTATTTACTTAGTTAATGATGTTAAAATTCGATAGATTTTTTTTTTTTTTTTATTTTTGGATGTTAGAATTAGTAAATAATTAGCGGATTCCTGTATATATATTTAAAGGAAAATTAAGCTTTATGAAAATATTGAAGCAATTTTGTCTTTTCACCTATAGATTACTGAGGAATATGGTTTCCAATTTTTGTCGCATATTGCTCAAGATTAAATTGACGGTGTTATTTAAAAATATACGTTGAAAGTTCTTCAATGTTTTGTTTTTTTCGATTGAATATTATAAATAAAGAAAAATAATCTTTTTCATTTAATTGTATTTTTAACTTGGTTTAAACCTTTTTTATCTTTATCTTTTAAGTTGATTTTTCTCAATTAATTCTTCATAAACATTATACAACTTATCTAATAAAATCTTGGCACAAAAATACGTTTATATTTAAGAGGAAAAGGTTTTATATTAATGGACGCGGTAATTATTATATTTAATAATATCAAAAACATAAACTTTATCTATATCAATTGCTTTAATAATATTATATTAATGTTTGTATATTTTATTTTTATAATTTTTGTGGTACGTGATTGTCATATAATACTATTACATTAACGTATGTACAAATTTTTATAATAACAATAATCTATTATATTATTGTTAATTTGCTAGTATTATTTTTTAATTAATTTCACTAATTTCATGTTAACACTACATAGATAACTAGCCAATTATTGTCATTGGATAAAATTGTCAATTTAAGTCAAGACGTTGAATCGTCGATCCAATGGCTTACCACTAGTGGTCAACCATAATTAATCACATATAATTAACTAATTTTATTTAATAATTTTTTTTATGAATTTAATTTAATTTGATAGTCAAATCAAATCTTCCTAGATTCCGGTTTATAAACAAAAAGTCGATCACCTGATTTGGCTTTATTGTACATGTCCATGTGTCCTCGTCATTCTTGCAGTCATCAAAAATACCGGACAAGGTTAAATAAATAATTTCGGAATACGAGACGATTTTCGGCGAATGGCAGCCCAAGTCCCTGAGTCGTGTCACGTTGTATCCGCGACCTGCGCAAAACTCGTGCCACTTTCCAGACCCATGTCCTCTTATTTACAATATTGCCATTTGGCTTTAATTTATTTGTATTTTAATATATACTTCTTTACTTTCATGATTCAGAACTAATAAAACAAATACCGAACCTTCAACGCTATTGATTGAAATTTCCTTTACTATATACACGTCATGTTCATCGTAATATGACAATACATTGAAAAATAACATAATTAAATATTTAAAATACATAATTATTATGATAATTTTATTAATGTCGTATTTTTTATTTTAGCTATTGTTAAGCACGGTCTAATTCGATTTTAGTTGCCTCAGCACTTCAACCGTCACCTTGATTATCTAGGTGACTCAATTTTTTTATTTTAAAAATAAGAAATTTAAATAGAATAAATAAGTATATTTTTTAAAAAACAGTTTGAGTATCTCATCATGCTAAGGGGTACCATACCTTACAAACTGCAGGCACTCATTGCAACCCCCTAACCTGATGAAAAAGAGTGATAAAAATACCTGTCAGATGACCATACCTAATTCTGTCTAATCAAGCTTTCGTTCTCCAATACTCACACGTGTAAATGTCTTATAAATGATAAAATTATTACATGAAAAAGAATTGGATTCTTTTGAATATTTTTAACTGGGTGAGAAAAAGAGAGAGTTCTACTAGCAAAGAGAGAGTTCTACTATCAGCCCTGTCCCATAAATATTTTTCGAGCCCAGTATCCCAAGTCGATAAATTATTCAAACACTCCTGATAACTTGGCCTTAGATGATTCACTAACTTGAGTGTCGGAGTTTATTTACTGGTAATCCGGCTTTACTCCTATCTCGTTTTTCTTTGATTTTAAGTAGTTCTCCAAGAGTCCCTGTTTGGAGTTAAGCACCGTTCTACACGGCCTTTACATCAGTCGCAACAGTAAAATTTATGTGGCACGTTGGATCCTCCGCTTGGGGAGAATTTAGGTATCAACATTTGACGTCGTTTCTAGAAAGTAAACTAAAATTCTGAATAAGGAACCTAAGAAGCATTCTATGTGAAAATAACAAGGTATAATCGTAGTCGTCTTTTTAGGAAAGTGCAAACGGAGAAGGCTGGGAGCCCTGCTAGTGTTGGTGAAAATGGGATTGTTATAGAATCGTTCGACAAAAATGAGATACAAGTCCCCCCATCACAGGTCCGATCAGTCGAGCGACTGTTAGAATTGAAGGATATGGGTCATGGTAGATGAAAGGAAGGCTAGCAGAGTATAGAAATATAAAGAAAGTAGATAACTAAAAGATACTTATTTTGAAACGAAAGAGTCAACAACTAAAAAGGGAGGCTGCGAGGTTAAAGAAACTACTGTAATGACACAAAGACAAAAGAAGACACTAAACTGTACCAAAAGTCTTGGAAATGAGGGCCGACTGTTTATAGCAAAAGAGAAATCGAAAGGCCCAATATCCAACTGAGAGAGCTGCTGTCAAGAATACTCGATTTACCAGCTTACAGAAGGGAAAGGTAAGGCTAACATTTGTGTCGATAAGGAAATGAGTAGTTGCTGCGAACCAATGGTGTTCGCCATTCTGTGCAGTCCGAAGAGAGATCCAAGAATAGGCGCCAAGCTAAGAAGTACTTGATTGACCTGCGATTGCAACTAAATGAGATCAGGTCCAAGGATTACAGTGTCCGCTCTGCTGATCTGCAGATTATAGAGACTTATATAAGAAAGATATTGGAGAAAATTAGGATTTATAATTTTTATCTACTTGCAACTCTACTTCGGTTAACTCGGGATTGATAATTTTTATCTTTACTTCGGTGAACTCAGGATTGGTAATTTTTATCTTTACTTCAATCAACTCGAGATTGATAATTTTTATCTACTTTGATTTTACTTCTGTCTGTTGACGTCGCCCAAAATTTGACGTAAAGAAAAATTTAAAAGTAAAGTCGCCATCTATTCAAATAATGGTGGGATAGATCACCTAAAAAATTTAGATTTTAAGTCGAAGGAGTTGATTAAGTGTAGGAAAGGTGTTAGGCACCCTACAACTTCCGTAAAAATCGATTACCAAAAATATTAATCTTGAATTTTAATTTTTTAATTTTACCCTTATTTATAATTTTTACTAAGAGAAGGGATAATATTAAAAATATTCCTCCGTCTTAATTTTTCAAAAATGTTGAGCTAAGAGAAGGGCGAATATTAAAAATATTCCGCCGTCTTAACCTTTTCTATTAGTTAAAAAATATTTAACTAAGAGAAGGGAGAATATTAAAAATATTCTACCGTCTTAGTTAATTTTTCTTCTTCTCTTATTTTATTTTA